>JAAIXI010000218.1:3089178-3370781 GCA_013403645.1 Heliconius nattereri
AAGGCCTTTGACTGTGTGCCTCGTCAGTGTATCTGGTGGGCATTGCGATCCAAAGGGATCCCTGAGGCCTATATTGAGATTATCAGAGGCATGTACCACGATTCCGCTTCTATGGTTAGGACTGCTGTTGGCGACACTAGACCCTTCCCGATTACAGTGGGGGTTCACCAGGGCTCGGCTCTTAGTCCGTTCTTATTCAATGTAGTGCTCGATACTGTCTCGGCTCACATCCAGGACCAGCCTCCATGGCTGATGATGTATGCCGATGACATAGCACTCATTGCCGAGAACCGACTGACGCTGGAGCGTAAAGTGAACCTCTGGAAGGGTACGCTTGAGAACGGCGGTCTTAAACTAAATGTGTCGAAGACAGAGTACATGGCCTGCGGGAGCCGGGACTCGAGCACCATCCTTATAGGTCCTGAGCCAGCCGTTAAGTCAGAAAAGTTCAGGTACCTTGGATCCGTTATGCACGAGTCTGGAGGCATCGATCACGATGTCCAAGGGCGGATAAGCGCTGCCTGGGCCAAATGGCGGGAGGTCACTGGTGTGGTCTGCGACCGCAGAATACCGCCCAAGCTCAAGGGGCTGATATACAAGAGCATCGTCCGACCGGTTCTTTTATACGGCAGCGAATGTTGGCCAGCACTATCTCGGCACACTCAGGAGCTTCACGTCACGGAGATGAAGATGCTGAGGTGGATGTGCGGCGTAACGCGGTCTGACCGCATACGCAACACATTCATTCGAGTTAGTTTTGGGGTCCGTGACGTAGCGGATAAGCTCCAAGAGCGTCGCCTGAGATGGTTTGGCCACGTTACGCGCCGGCTTAAGAACTATGTCGGATGCAAGTGCCTTGCTATACTAGTTTCTGGGGCGCGACCTCCTGGACGCCCAAGGAAGCGCTGGCTGGATGTCGTGATGCAGGACATGAGAGCCAATGATCTAACCACCGAGGACGCAAAAGATCGTGCAAAGTGGAGTAGGTTGAGTAGGAAGGCAGATCCTGGCATAGCCGGGATTAATGCCAGGAGGAAGAAGAAGAAGAGAAGACTTAGTTTATTTTAACTCTAACTTCGTAATTTCATATTCTTAAGATTAGTTTAGTGATAAAATGTATAAATATTAATTTTCAATTTTAAAATTTCCCAGAGTGGAAATCAAAGCCACAATCGTCATATATTGTCTGATATTTTCAAAGCTGAGCCACAAGCGCACAGCTAGGCAATATGAAGAAATATATTATTTTGCTTACAAATAAAGTAACCAATCATCAGCTTATTTGTATTCTGGAAACAGGCGAGTAATATATAAGTTTTATTTTCTTGAAGACAGAACGCGCGTAAGGCATAGTTAATATCAATCCCTTGTCGGCATCCATTTTGTTTAGCGTAATAATAGCAAATAATACAAGAGTACTTGAAACGTATGAGATTTCAATAATTTTTATATTTTGGTATAGTTTTCAACTAGATTCTACAACAACAAACTAGGTTCTATTTGCCTACCCTGTTATAGGCGAGATACAGCGTGATGTAGATTTTCAAAATTGTCAGAATGTGCTTTCTTTTGAAATTATGTATTGTATGTTTCGCGATTTCTTATATTCGATTTGGACGCGGCAAAATTAAAAGGTCTTTCGTAACAAGATTTTCTTTCTTTAACCGACTTCTGTAAGAAAAGGAGGTTATCAATTCGACTGTTTTTTTTTTATGCTTGTGTTACCTCATAACTTTTGACTGGGTGAACCGATTTTGATATTTTTTTTTATTTGAAAAGTAAAGCTTCCGGAATGGTCCCATTTTTTTTGGTCCATATCTAACAATGGTATCCATGAGAAAATCACATAAGTGTTACATTTGCATTACGTATGTGCGTGACAAATAGACGACTCAATGTCGCGCCAACCGATTTTGATGATTCCTTTTTCATAACTTTTGATGACTTCAAAATGATTAAATCACTGTAAAATTATTTTTCACTTTTTAGTTCGTTGTTAGAAGTCGGTTTTTCTTTTTGTTAAAAATTAATTTATTTCGTGAATTTTTTTGAGTGCCTGAAATAACATAGCCTAACCTAACTTTTCAAACCATACTAAAATGGGTGATATCAGCCTGTAAATAAGTGAGATGTACTCACGTACATTCACCAATACCTACGAGAGAGGGAATCAAGCTCTTGCAATTCCATACACAGGACGAACACGGAGCTATAAATTGCTAAATAAGCAAAACGTAAAGATATACATTTATGTGAATTCAAAGATTATACATTTTGTTGTTTATTTATTTTTTTAATTTTTTATTCAATATCCATTTTCTATGAAATTTAATGTAATAGTATAAGGTTGACATTCTTTTATTAATTATAGAATTAAATTTTATACAATTTTCCTCTCGAAAAGCAAAAGCAAAAAAAACATTATAAACTATTTCCTTTTTAAATACAAATCACATATAAATAACATTGTATTTTCTATATTTACATTTGCTCATTGAGGCCGGAATAGTTGCGGTTGATATTAGTGGTTGCCTTATTGAACCTGCGTATTCGTGTGGTTATGGAAAATTATCGTGTCATATGTATGTATATATTTATTTATTTATATATATATATATATATATATATATATATATATATATAAATAATAATAATAATATAAATATATATATAACATAGTTTAAAAGCTATATCTAAACAACCTTATAAAGTAATAGTATTCTAGTGGAGTTACAGAACTAGAAGAATCAACACCATAGACATACTCGTATGTGGTATACATATTAAGAAATTACTAACACAATATAAAAATACTATATAAAAAAATTTAAAAGTAACTTAATTTATTTTCATGTCTCAAAATTTACTTGAACGTTTTTAATTATTATTCATGTCACAAATGAAAATTTATTTTCTGTTCATTTCCTTTACTTCTTAACACTTAAGTAATTTATTAAGGTGACTTTTCAGAGAAAAAAGGACAAATCATCATTATATTTATTATTCTGTTAATATAACGTTGCTTTTGTTTTTTTTTTTTTTATTAATGAGAACGCTTAAATAAATAAACATTCGTATATTTCAAATGGGCGTCGTCGTACGGCGGTCACTAGTTGTTCAAATAAATCAATAAGCTTATAATATAAATAATAATTTACATATTTACTAAAACAATAAAGATTAGCCTTCGAATAGCTAATTCAGCTTAGAATGAACATATGATATTGCCCAAGTTTACTCATAGAGCTTCCGTAGTGTCGCTCAAGTGTATTTGCTTGCTTGCTTGCTATACCTATATAGGTATTCCTTTTCAACAAAGTGAGTTCACAGCATCCCGTGGGACACGTGAGCATTGAAGAAGAGCTGACAAGAGCTAATAGACATTACGTGCCAGCATCTATTTACATTTTAAAATTTATATTTGAAACCTGCGTGGTGCAGGGCACAAGCGAGACACTATAAACGTGGCGGTTGTATTGTGGATTCGATTCCCATTCGAGAAAATGTTCAATATGTAAGACCAGGCGCGGCGTTGGTTTCCGTCGTTCAACACGCATGGGCTTTGGAGGCATTATAAATGTATTAAATTTCGAAATACTATGCCTACACTAAATCTCTTACGAGCGATGGACTTCTGTTATACTATAGATAATTAGCTTTTTATAACTACATATGTAGGGGAGAGCGGGGCTAAAAGTTACCGAGGTAAGTTGTTCCGATGGAAATAATTTCGCGGAGAGAAGTGATAGGAATATTTAGTAAACATATAGTGAAATACAATGTGATAGCGTACCCATGTCCAGCATATTGAACAATCCAGTGGCACCCGAAACCAATGGAATAGCACACGGGTGTCGTTGGTGCACGATTGTAAATATTTTCGCATTTGATATTTTTGGTCTGTCTCACAAATTTTAACGATTAGCCTCGAGTATGTTAGTGTTTTTTTTAACATATATTATCTACTATTTCGGAATACTATTTGTAAATTATTTGTGTTTCCTATTCTTATTTATATTTAATTTTTTTTCAACATGTGTTTTTGGGACTAGATGTTCCCTTTTTTTGGGGCATGTTGTGACCTCGAAAAACCTTCGCCAATTCATTTGTACCAATAATAGGATTTAAATATTGTAATTTTTCATATTAAAAAATATTGTAATTTAGTAACATGCGGACTTATGCTCGAAAATCAACTCGAGTTGATGCAAAAAGCAGCGGATATAGTTTTCAAAGATTGCAGGAATAAGATAAAAACTGTTACCAAAGAATTACATATACATATTGAGCGCGAAAAGCTAAAGCTATAAAATCTTTGTTTATTATTTTGGTTTAACAAAATCAAAATAAGTTTTATTTTATGTAAAATTATCTTTTACTTTTTAGTTCGTTGTTTTTCGGTTCGTTTTTTTTTGTTCAAAATTAATTCTTTTTACGATTTTAAGTGATAAGTAACCTTAAAAGGATACTTCTTAAACGAGTGTTGGTTGTGGTGGTAGTGGTTGTTAACGAGTGGCATCTGTTGTGATATGTAAAACTTGACTCAATTAGGTATTATTTTTGTGGAAACTAACATTTTGGTATATTGACAAGAAAATACATAAAAAATATTCGGGCGAATTGGGAACCTCTCCCTTTTTTGAAGTCGGTTGAAAATGAAAACATCTTTTTTGAGGTTGGTTGAAAAGAAATGCAACGATGGGGAATCTTACTTCTGACAATAATTTTAACAAAGTTTTCCCTTGTAACTATTCCAGTATAATTAAAATTTACCAAAATAAAAACAAATTTTCTCAATTTTGACCGGATTTTATAATCGGAACCTAACCAAACTTTCATCAAACTATCCTTGAAGTGTATCCTTTCAAATAAGAAAAGAATCATTGGAATCGGTTGGCGTGATATTGAGTTATTCGTCATTTTGTCGCACACGTACCAATACAAATTTAATACTTATGTGATTTTCTCATAGATACCATTGTCAAAAATAGACCAAAAAAAAAATTGGTTCCCACATGGGAAGCACTACCTTTCAAATAAAAAAAATCATCAAAATCGGTTCACCTAATCAAAAGTTATGAAGTAACATACATTAAAAAAAACAGTCGAATTGATAATCTCCTTTTCTTACAGAAGTCGGTTAAAAAAGATTTGCTTTTGCGCCTGGTGATTATTATGATACTGTTGATTATTCCTTAAATAAACAGGCTTTGTTCGATTATTTATTGTTTTTTATTTTGCAAATAATACCGTTAAAAATATGGTAACAATTTACCCCGGTCTGTTAACAACTTACCCCAAGTGGGGGTAAGTTGTTACTTTCCGACTTCAGTCATAAAAAAATCATAATAAAAAAGTCTTACAAAGAATACCCCAAATTACTGTTTTAATTGCAAGTCTAGATATGTAAGTTCAATTTGATTATATTGTATAAATACTGAAATCAAGTATTCGTAGCAATATTTGAGGTTAAAAAAAAATCGGAACTTTTGGCCCCGCTCTCCCCTACTTTTTATAGGGAAAAGACAGATATTTTTAAGATATTTATTAATGGCAACGATACAAGTCAGAAGGCTTGCCTTTAAATAAATGCAATAAATAATAATAAATGCTTATTTACTATGACAACTTTTAATATACTAAGCTTTAATATGCCAACTAAATTTCCCCCAAACAGACACAAAGCAACACTTCAATTAACTTTTTGAGAGTAAAATATTAAGGAAATAGATAACCTTCTTTATATATTTTCTTTTTATAATTACCAATATTTTACTTTACACTAATAAAAAATTCATAAAAATGAATTGAAAATTTACACCTGCACCTTTGATGAATGAATTTTAACTGATTTATGAATTATCTTTGAAAACAACGGATTATTTTTCGTGCAAAAACTGCCCACCGTGTAACATGATCGATCGCCCTCCGTCACGTTGTACTAAAACCTTTTGGCGTGACTCACATGAATTCTTCTTCTTTGCACTTATTATTAAAAAAATACGCAAGCATTAATATATATATATAAAATGTATAATAATTCATTATTTAAAAATTTGCCGAATTCATCGAGGCATTGCGGATTTCAACATCACGCTTTTTGTCATTGTACCAGAGCGAGAGAAATTAAAATATTAACAAAAAATAATTCATTCCCCCAAATGGGAATCGAGTCTTATCTACATATTATATATGTATTGATATAAATTATGCTACATAAGCCTTGCCCTATTACCCACGTACAACCACGAGCTAATTGCACATGTCGATCGAAGATTAATCCTCTTTTGCGTGTTTCTCATATACGACAGATCACGTGGCTTATATTGTCAAAATTACAAATATGTCTACATACGTAGATTGACGCAACTATAGTGAACTATATATAGTTCATTCTAGTAGATATTATGGACTCGGGCGTAGGAAGATGGAGGTGGGGTAGAGTGGTCTGGTGCCCACCCCAGAAAATTTACTAACATTTGCTCCGAAAAATTAGAAAAAATATTTACACGAATATATCTGTTCAAAGTTCAAGTTGTTTTAGTTAAGTCTAAGCCCACCCCCCATTCCAAAAAAATATCTCTAGATACGTCAATGATTATGGATTCTATTACAAAAATATTATTTGTTTAAAAAACAAAGAATTCCTATATACTCTGTATACTCCAAATATCAAATAATATTTTTATTTATTAGAATTGTTTAGTTTTGTATTACAAAGTTATTGCTTTTGATAAAAGTACGAGAACAGGAAAGAAGGAAGGAAGTGGAAAACATGTACAATTTTTGTTTTTCTAATAAAACTAGTTTTATTTATATTTTACCATCGCCGTAACGCGGCGCGAGTAATGGAGTACACTCTGGTTGTAGTAGTAGGTTATATTACTAATAAAAAAAATAAGCTTCACGCTGTATCCCGCACAGTAGAGAAGGCTGAGGGAACCTCATGTTACAACAGAACAAGACTATCTAATTCTATATATGAGCTACTCGCGAGCCGAACGCGGCTACGCCCGCTAGAACTATACGAATATTTATTAAATATTTTTATGAAATTATTTTCAGTTTTCAATAGAGAGATGCGTTAAGCAAGCTCATTTTGGGTGACGTTTTCTAACAACAAACTTTGCATATCGTTGCTTAGCAACCTACGCTTGTTATTAACATGGCGGAATAAATTACATGTCAAATTAATGAGTATTTTAATATATTGGTATATATTGAAAATATTAGAAATATGAGAAAAAAAAGTATCCTATGTTCATCCCGAGACCCTCAAGTATCTCTATATGAGTATTTTATCACAATTAAATTAGCTGTTTGGCCGTGATTGCGTAAAAGACAGACAGACAGACAGGACGAATTTATAATATAGGTATGGATTAGCAAAGGGTCGTTAATATGTTATGATCAAACCTCCCCGTGTCACGGTTCGTATTTGACCTCCCATTAAGAGCACCGGGGCCCATTGACATTTCCTAAAATTTACTTCTGAACTTTCAAAGAACACTTGGAAAATTTCAACCTAACAATATCGAATATTATTGGAATTATTAAGAGTGATGTGAATTATGTAAAAACTTCGTATATTTAGTAAAGTGGTAATAAAAGATTAATTGGATTTCATTAAATTAAACGACATTTCGTTGTAATATTAAAAATGGTTAAAGCCACAATAAAAATTGTACCTCAACAGCATATTTAAGTTGGCCATAAAAAGTTTCAAGATCCTCACATCCACCCCCACATGCCACGGCAAACCACGGAAGTATTACCAACTGTGCAACTTCTCTCGTAACTCCTAACTCGCTACAGTAGCGTAGTTACCCCGTTAATATTGCAAGCCTGACGCTTGAGTAGTGCACAAAAATGATATCGAGCAAAATATATATTTTAATGGCCTAAAATTTATAAAAATATAAGATATTGTAACATGTTTGTATTATTAAATGAAATACAAAAAATGAAATTAGGTTCAAGCTGTATCCGCACACAGCAGAGAAAACAGAGGAAACATAGTGTAAAGACACTCTGTACCCCATTGCGTATTGAGAGACGGAACTCAACGCCGCGACACCACAGCGAAGAAAAGTAAATAATCTATTATTTTCATTTATAATACAAGACAACAAGAAATTTTAAATTTGTTATATTATAGTTTTTATTTTTTAATGTTGATTTTACGTCACGTATAATATTTTCACAATAAAAATGATCTGTACACAGCCTGAAATTCACAGAGCACGGGTGCTAGAGCTCTGCATATTCGTATTAATATACAAACTTTAGCCTCTATGATACTATTTATAAGACCGAAATTAGCTTTTTAATCCACGATTGCTTCTATAAAGAGAACGTGGAGCTCTTAATGTTTTAATACTATTCGTACTTTTATATATGTATATGTTTGAAGTACTCAAATGCATGGTTAATTATTGTTTTTTTTTCTGTATAAGAATTAAAGTAAGCGTTTTCATTAATTTGAAAATATAAAACTTTGTAACATTTGTATTACTCTGGCGTAACTAATCTGAAATTTGAAAATTAATAATTATAGATATATTACAAAATACGTCATTATTTAACAAAATAAACAATGTTTTTGTATATAGTACAAGAATAAATAAAAAATATATACATCAGCTTCACGCTGTATCCCGCATACAACAGGGTAGGCAGAAGGAACCTAGTGTTAAGACCCTCCGTTTCCCACTTTTTGCCGAATTCTGGACGCATTGCTTTTTACATTTTCCAAGAAATACTTTCTTATAGTGAATTTACGTTAGTCTTTTAAAAGTCAGGTACCAACTGCGTCTTTATTAATCTACAATAAAATTTCATAAATAGAAAATATGTAAAGAAAAAGATTAATAATAAGAACCGATCAAGTGTCATTCGAAAGGAGGATTCCGTACCAGTTTCAAGGTTTTTTATCTCAAGGGGTAGTACAATTTATATAAGTTGACAAACTTAAGTTTACAGGTGTATACTCTCACTCATTTTACATGATATAAACTATAAATATAAAATTCTAATATTTTTTATTATTATAGAATAGCCATATATTTTTACTTTTCAAATTTGATTAGTACTATAAGTTCTCACTTCGTGCTAAATTTCAAAAGTGACAGAAGATTTTAATATTTGATATAAATTTCAGCTTGATATCTCTACGTGATCTCAAGATAAATGGTATTGACAGACGGACAGATAGTCAACTGAGTGATTCTATAAGTGTTTAATTTTTCATTATTTAGAGGTAAAGAATCCTAAAAATAATAAATTATTTGAATTTACATAAAATATGGCTTTTAAAATAAAAAAAAAACAAGGAAAAACACAATTGGATCGCCAGATAGTTTTAAAATCATACATTAAATTGCTTCATACACTCATATTATATCTTTTTGCTTTCACAAATATAATACAAAAAACAAATAATACATAGTAAAAGTGAATTGAAAATGCAGCCTCACCACTCAAGCTGACGTATTAAATTATTAACCCAACGGAATACTGCAGATGTAGTTTATGTAACTCCTCTTGGACGTGGCCCAAAAGTTAGGATACCTGCTTACATAATCATAGCGCGAAACTGTCGGAGCTTACCAGATCCTCGTCATCATCGGAGAAAATGTTTGCCCGCTCGTTGGTCGTCATGCTTGCTGTTTGTATGGGACGCCTTTGAAAATAACCCTCATGATTCACTAGCACAGCACATTGTGGAAAACACTACACTCGAACTGCATCCAAAGCCGTTTAAACAAATATAACTTATTTCCAAGCATAGTTTTATAATGAAATATCAATTAAATATTTCAACAGAACATTTTATAGTTTAAATTATTTATATATCATCAAAAACATGGTATTTAATTCAATAATTGCAAATGACATCGATGCATTTGAAGAGCATAGCGAAATGCGTCTGAACTGAAAGACGAGCGGGAGCTTACTGCGGAGGGCGGGCAGAAAGTACTGCGGCGTCTCGTAACCATGGTAACACGTAGCTTTCCTGTAGCTAGAAGTGTTTCTTTACTATTTTTTTTATTATATTAAATTGAGAAAAAAAAATTGCTATTTTTTTTATTATGAAGCTAGCTTTCTAGACTTATACCTATAAGCTTTCTGCACAAAACAATTTAGGTAAAGAGAACCTGGGAACCTAATGTTAAGACACTCCGTTATTGTATGTATATGTACACATTTCAACCGAATAGTTTTATTGATTTTCCTTAGAAAAATGTATTTATCTTATTTAAAAAAATGTATTTATCTTATTTAAAAAAATGTATTTATCTTATTAAATGATATTTATACCAAAATAATACCAATAAAATATTATCTAACGTTAAAACATATTTTTTATTTTACTATTTTTGCACTTTAATTAATTTCTTTAATTAACTTTAATCAAATTACCGTGGCCACTTCTGAATATTATGATATATATTCTTAATACTCCTAACAAGTAAGATTAAACTGTGAATAAATCATGTTTTAAATACATTAAAAATCTACTAATAACGAGAACTTGCTCAGCTATTTAATAATTGAACTTAAAAGCTTTGTAAGTACATTTTATAATTATTTTCTAAGGTGTTTAATTTTAATAATTTTACAAATATTTCACGTTTAAATTTATTTCTTAATTATATATTTTTTATTTCTTTAACGAATATTACAAAAACTTTTATAAGATACACACGATATTTTATTTTCTATATTTTATATTTTTAAGGATATTACAAAGGAATTGTTGCCACAACTACAGCGACACAAGAAAAAAGTATTCACATTTGTATGATAAAAAGTAGAAACATTGTTGAGCATCCTTTGTCCTCGAATGTGTTTTATAATTTAACCCTAGAAATACTCTTTATTAACGCAACTGCAAACAATTAAATAAAAGGTAGACGTTATAAGGCTCGCTCTCGATGCTCTCAAGTCTGAGATCGATCTGCAGATAAAAATAAAATAACGGCATCTCAAGATCGATCTCGGACTTGAGAGCGATTTTTAAATACAGGCCTTAGACGCTTTCGTGTTGATGAACAAGCGAGTAAGGATCAAAATTACATTAGAAAGTTTACATTATTTTGGTATCTAATGGGTATATAAGGTAAACAGATAAAGTATGTTTGTTATTAAAGATTTAACAGCATAGCAACCGAATTTATATAATTAGTTATTTGTTAAATATTCGTAAAGTAATAAAAACCATTAAAACTTTCGAAGTTTATACAGTCTTATAGTAATTTGACTTTAAAGTTCTATCAAAGCTAGCTAATATGAAGTTTAAATTGAAACTCTTTCAACTGGATAGCACTTAAAAGTATTCAAAATCTAAATTAAGCAAGACACAGTTATTCACTCAAAGAGGGTTCTCTTTGGCCAGGACACTCAATGACATTCAGTTCTCCGTTATCAGTCATTGCGTGTTGAGCGGTTTAACTCTCCGTCTTGTTCTATATTTTTGGAGGAGGAAATTCCTCAAGTAGACATCTAATTCCCAACTATCACAAGTGTAGTCTGACTCAGTCCAACTGTGCCACTTGCACCACGTTGTTATTACAAACCAGCAAAACAAAGAATACAATGAAAATGTGTATATTAAAAAATAATGTTTAAAAAGAACAGAGATGAGCTTAAAATGAATCTCAACAGAATAACAAATTGGAGGTATTACAGTCGAGGTGGAATCCCATAACGTTAATGCTCAAATACTCGTGTCTCGTTGCACTAATCTTGCCTCTGGTAGGGTTGCTAATGTAAAAAAATATTGTTTAATTTTCTTTTAATTTTTTTATTAAGTACCTAGACAAATATAACGTAATTGCTTCTACTCCGTTCTCGATTTTTCATCATTTTTCACTTATCGTTGCTAAGCTTAGCATAAGAATCATTAATAATATTCATATAATAAAATATTTATAGGAAATACACTATTTTTTATTAATATATTTCCATTGCTTCGCTCTGATGTCGAGGAAACGCGTGGCATTGACTTACGCCAATCATCACGGAAAATTCAAAATTCTGCAAAAAGTGGGGAACGGAGTGTCTTAACACTAGGTTCCCTCTGCCTAACCTGCCGTGTGCGGGATACAGCGTGAAGGCAGTACCAAAAAATTAAAAAGAGTATAATAAGCAAACGTGTCAAAAAGCCTTCTTGAGAACCCTATCTAACGGCTTTCAGCTTGTTCAAATTAGCCTATTCTGTTTTTACTTCCTGCTGTTTTACTAAAAGTGAACCTATGAATAGAGTATAATTATTATAAATGTTTATTTTTTACGCGATTGCGGCAAAGCAAAAAGGAGGGTTATGATTTTGACCGGTATCTTTGTATGTATATATGTACTCGTATGTAAGTATGTTCATCTTATAAAGCGCGGCGTTGGGTTCCGCCATTCAAAACGCAATGCCTCCAGAATTCGGCGGAAAGTGGGGAACAGACTGTCTTAGCACAAGTTTCCCTCTACCTACCCTGCTGTGTGTAGAATAAAGCGTGAAGTTGATTTATTTTATATCCTTATTTTTTCGCTCTGATGTCGATGTAAAGCGCTGCGTTGAGTTCCGCCAAAATGGAGAACGGATAGTTTCAGTAATAGGTTCCCTCTGGCTACCATGCTGTGTGAGGGATACAACGTGAAAATGATTAAAAAATATTTGATTAAATAAACACCATACATGTAATACATTTTAAAAAGAATATAAATCATTCCTCCTGTTGTTTTAATAAAGATTTCCGTTCCACTTTCAGGTATCTTGTTAATTTAAAATAATTCCATAACAATTTCTTCTAGTAACTAATATATTTTTATTTTAGCATTACTTAAAGGTCTCGTCTAATTTAGTTCTATGTGGACGTTTAACAAGGGTTGAAGGTCAAACCCACTGTCAGTAGTTACCTACTCGTTTACGCTTAGTTTAGCTTAATTTGGGTTATGTGTTTTACTTTTACTTCGTATTTAAAAAATGTGTAGGTGAAAATAAATTATTTCAAATCATAGCAAAATCATGTAAATAAATATGTATTTTAAAGTAGTTAATTAGTAAATATTAATAAGTATAACAGGGTAGGCAGAGGAAACCTGGGGTTTGTAAAAAAACTCCATCCCCATTAACAGACTTTCGTTCCCCACTTTTTTCCGAATTCTGGCGGCATTGTGTGTTAAGTAGCGGAACTCAACACCGTTTGTATCTTATGAGCGAAGAAATGATTCCTGCTAACTAAAATCACATAACAAAGTAAAACTCTATAAAGCGAGTAAGAGATTTTGTGTAGAAAATTGCAGTACTCTATCTTTGTATGAGAAAAGTCGTTTTACTTAAAGAAAAGCCAAATGGTTGTAAAATACTTGTACTTTGAAAAGACGATGAATTGCCCTCGAGACTTTAATGTTGTTTGAACTGCTCGAGTGGATCGCCTTTTTGACCTTTACCTTAAAAGTAATTATCAGCTAGTTTTGTAATTTCAAGTAATAGGTTTACCCATTTGCTTCCGTTCTAGACTTATTGGTATGACCTTTAATTTTAATATTGCACAATATTTACACGAGATCTATCTTATATGGAAGATACAAATATATGGAATACATATAAAATTAATTATTTAAATATTACAGAAAATATTGAAAGATATATGTAAAGAATACAAAGAATCGTTGTGTATATTATAATTTTGTATAGTTATAGCTGTACTCATTTTATTACAATAAATATAGCATTACTTTTATTTTCTGTATACCTAATATATATTTAATCAGTGATGTATCGTATTATCTTAAAAGATTCTTTGATATGTAGCTTTTACAATATTATTCTTTTCATAAATTTTGCAAGAATTCAAGAAATATTTTAATATCAGTACACTTTAAGAATCGTCAAAGTCAGCCGCAGGATATTTTGTATTAAAATTTCCTTTTACTTCAGAAACAATCTCGGTTAGTCTTGGTTCTTATTTGAGTTCCTTATTTGTTCTTTTTCGAGTGAAAAGTTTTCGAGCACTGAAAATAATGTTTCAATTCATCACATTTGTTTTCAGTTGTTTTTTTTTTAAAATTGCTGAATTAAAAAAAATTAAATCAGCTTCACGCTGCACCCCGCACACAGCAGGTTAGGCAGAGGGAACCTAGTGTTAAGACACTCCGTTCTCCACTTTCTGCCGAATTCTGAATATTGCAGATTTACTTCAAAATTTATCAATCTTTAATCTTTTATAATTTACTAACCAGATATTCATTTAATTACAGCAAAACAACAAAATTAATAAAAAATCATTGAAGAAGGAAATTAAAACCTATAAAATAATTCATAGAGAGAATACAGAGACATAATCGTTATAATCTATCTAGTCCAAGACCGATAATGTATGGGGGATGTTGTTTACGTAGGTAGCTCCTGCCCCCTGGGAGGGATAAAGGCGCCTCACCGTCGNTCTGAATATTGCAGAATAATAATGATAATAATCAAAATTGTGTTCAACTTCAAATGTTATTGTTTTAAAGTATGTAAGTATATAACAAATTAGCTATGATATTTTGTATTTACTTCAAAATTTATCAATCTTTAATCTTTTATAATTTACTAACCAGATATTCATTTAATTACAGCAAAACAACAAAATTAATAAAAAATCATTGAAGAAGGAAATTAAAACATATAAAATAATTCATAGAGAGAATACAAAGACATAAACGTTATAATCTATCTAGTCCAAGACCGATAATGTATGGGGGGATGTTGTTCACGTAGGTAGCTCCTGCCCCCTGGGAGGGATAAAGGCGCCTCACCGTCGCGACTCCATGGCGTCTTTGAAATATTGGCAGAAGAACTATCTGGCTAGCATTCAGAATTTTGTACTTGTACTACTTTTCAAGGACAGCGTTGTTACTTTCTGTTATGCAATTATTTGTAATAGTTGAAGGTTATGGGGTAGTCAAATTGTGAAATGGCTATTATTTCATAATAGCGGAAATTATACATATTAAATAAAAAATTTGTTTATACCTACATCTATAAGTCGAATACACTTTTTTATAAAAATAATATCTGGTGTACATATATTAAAATAAATAATATTTAAAATAAAAATATATAATGATTTAATTATTTATTTAAATGTATGTACTTAATATGTATTTATATTTTTTTTAAACCACATCAAAATAAATTTAACTGTAGTATTTTAAATATTTTAAGAATTTAAATATTTATATAATATTCCAATTTGAAAGTAAATCACGAATTCAGGGTTGAAAACTTGAATGATTCAGCATTCGACAATGGAGCTTTGCCAAATATATCTGACAAGGCCACGGCAAAGTAGATACAGTACTGCATTCATTCGTCAGCTAAGTTACGTCCACAATGCTTTGCCACTTTATACATAACTTTGTTTTTATAGATATCATTATTTTAACTAATTGTACGTGGAAAATTATGAAAACATAGCAGAATAAGCTAAAGATAAATAGCGCCTGATAAAATGATATAGCAAATATCCACATACAACAACACCACCGTATAACGTGCTGGGTCAGTAAACTTAATAAAAACTTATAACTAACTAAAAGTCAATCTAAATATTTTATCATTTTAATAATATTATCAAAACGGACTAAATAGCCCATAACTTTACTTATATTTTATTTTTTTTCTTTATTACGTTGTCATGGTACAGTGAGGATTTATTATTTGGAAGACGTCCTTGTGCAGCAGTACAGAGACTGCCCAAGGGAATAAATACATAATTTTAATTTCCTCGCTCTGATAATAAGACAAAGCGTGGCCGTGAGTTCTGCCACTCAACACGCAATGTCTCGAAAATTGGGTGGAAATTGGAGCACGAAATTTGTTAACACTAAGTTCCCTCTGGCTACCCTACTATGTAAGGAATACAGCGTAAAGTTAGAAAATAGAATGTTAAGCCAAAAACCTCCCTTTCTTGACTATAAATGACATAAAAATGAGCAGGTAAAAATTGAGCTATACTGGTGTAGTAAGTCAACTCGCAGATAGGATTTACGCAACACGGAAGTTTTACAGATAATAAAGAACGGAATGTGACAACATTACGTCAACACTACATAATACGAGAGATGCGGTAAGCTAAAAAAGGGAGTGAAAAGGGGAGTGAAAGAACCTGTGTAAAATGTACAATTAAAAAAGCAGTGATACGGAAATGAAAGATAAATAAAGTTATTGACAGCAATGGGCACAGTGATCTGAATTGAACGAGAACTAATGGACCGTAAAATGAAATCGTTCACGTAAAAATATTCCGCCCGCGGGATTCAATATCTTGTTGCGGGATAAACATTCCATTTCCTCTAGAGGATGGTCCAAGCTTCCCAGTAATTATATAGGAATTTGAAATTTACGTCAAAATTAACCAAATAACCTATGGAAATTCTCAAAAGACTAAACAAGCTTTATGTAATGTTTTCCATAAGTTGGATAAAAAAGGTATGTAGGAATAAAAAAATATTATTGTGTACAATAATTTACTCTTACTACTATTTCTTTACTCTATGAATACTTTTGTACGGCTTCAAATATTGTATTAGCACCTTATAAATGTTTTACTTAAGCGCTTATTAGCTATTTTTTTTAAATTTAACAAATAACTTAATTTTATTTAATAGGTTTACACTGTATCGCGCACACAGCAGAGTAGACAGAGAGAGCCTAGTGTTAAGACACTCTGTTCCCCACCCACTAGCGTTGCGTTACAGTCATACCATATATCAAATGATTACAGTATAATATAGTCTTTGACTTGCACCATACCAGTTATTCTTAAAAGGCAGACTCTCTCGATTTCCCTTCTGCAGAGAAATGCTTGTTTTATTTAATTTCTGATAGATACCAAAATGAATAACTTCATTATGGTCATTATTTAGTTATATTAATATATTGTTTTTTTAACTTTTGCCATATTTATATGATTTTTTTATACTTTAACTTTAAATAACCAGAACAGTTCTATTTTTTGTGTTGATGATTATTTTAAACGATATTTGTAACGATATTTTATAAGATACCGAAAAAATGAAAAAATGTTGTTTACAATAATTTCATGTTTCCTTATAGTTCATATAAGGAGGAAACAAGTTTACCTCTTAGGAACCCTCAAGGGTGCTCTCTTAAAGAGCTCTTTGCTTTCTTAACCTTTCAATGTTGTCTATTACTTACTTTAAGTAAAGGAGGTATTGTCTTGTGGCTTAAGTCTTACTTCCTAGTAGAGATTTTTTAAACTATAAGATATATCTTTATAAACTATAAGATATCTAGTAAGTGCATAATAATAGAAATTGATTCATTTTTCCACTTTGACAGTTGCTATATTTTTTAAGCATTATTATCTATATATATATATAAAAGGACTTGTCCTCACTGACTGAGGTAGACGCGCGCACAGCCGTAACCGCTGTGCGTAGAAACGTGAAATTTGGACAGATGTTTACTTTCGTAATCTGGACATCCACTAAGAAGGGATTTTGAAAACTTTTAACTCTAAAGGGGTGAAATAGGGGTTGAAAGTTTGTATGTAAAAAAATTAAATCGGCACCGATTCTTATAAAATTTAAAATGTAGATTTTTAAAAGTATTTAATTAAATACTTGTTTCATCGTTTTCTAGAATTCTTCTCCGAAAGGTGCAAATAAGGTGTTGTAAGGTTGTATAGATTTTTTTTAAATCGGCACCAATTCTTATAAAATTTGAAATTCGGACTCTTAAAAGTATTTAATTGAACACATGTTTCATGGTTTTCTAGAATTCTTCCCCTAAGGGTGCAAATAAGGGGTTGAAAGTTTGTATTGACAAATTCTTAAATCGCACCGATTTTTATGAAATTAGAAATTTAGACTCTTAAAAATATTTCATTGAACATGTGTTTCATGGTTTATTAGAATTAACCCCTAAGTAAGCAAGCGAAGCTGCGCGCGTCCGCTAGTAATTTATAAATTGGAGGCCAGTTGTGGTGCAGAGTAAAAAACGTAAAACTGTAAACACGACAGGGTGTTGGTTCGATTCCCACTCCAGGTAAGTAATATTTAATATTTTTATTTCCTCGGCTCTGGTAACCAGGCAAGCCGCGGAGTTAAGTTCCATCACTCATTACGCAATGATGGATACGTAAAGCAACAAAAAAATAAAACTGAAAACCATTTAAAAAGAATTAACAGTCAGACAAACGATTTTTGTATATTCAAACAGGTTTTAAATAACTCGTAGCACGTTGTTACTTATTAGGGTTACTACTTTCTTTTTTTTTATTTATACGGAACCATATAAAAGAAAGTTGAACTTGATCTTGACCGGTTTATATTTGAACTCGCTTAGTTAGCTGCTCACGAGTTGAATGACCCAGGTTCCCACATTACCACACAATGTACCGAGGTTAGTGATTCCGCCATCTAATTCTAATGAGCGAAAGTGAGACAAAAAGTTTTCTTATATTAATCTTGGGAATAAAGAAATCTTTTTTTTAATATACGCAGCTTAAAATGAAAATTTTATTTTTTCATATAAAAATAAATTTATTTCACTGCAATACTAATATGAACTTCTAAATCTAAGATCAAATTATTTTAAATATACTTGTAAGTACATATTTAATAAATCGTCGTCTTTAGAGTGCAAACATACCTACTATAAGTATATTAAGCAAATTATCAGGAGAGACAAAAGTCGTTTTTAAAAAAGCGATGAATTTATTTATTTTTTTTCCAAGAAATTGTATCTATATAACAAAAAAAAACATAAAATAGATTTAGCAGGCTTACAACATGAGACATCACACACCAAATCTATAACAGTGAAGCATCCACATCACTCAGGCCTCCACATAAATATAATTAATTTACATATTGTTTATTACATTCTCACATTCATCGTTAATTTCGTTCGTGGGGTTCCCTCTGCCTACCCTACTGTGTGCGGGGTACAGCGTGAAGCTGAACTTTTTAGAAACATTCGTCGATTTGATGCAATGCACCAAAATAACTTTTACACAAGGTTCCTCGTTTTCACCCTATAATTTACTTTATGAGCTATCATCAACAGAATAGCGTTATGACGTCACTTAACGCTAGTATTTCGCTTATAAGGCTCCAAGGGCGCCGTAGATTATAGAGAATGGACATTATCTCTAATGAACATGAAGCTATTAGTTGATACGAAGTAGACTGTTACAATTTACTGTAATATTATATCGTAGATACAATGATATTAATGATATTATTCATATTATAATATTATGAGGCCTTCATGGCACAGGGGCATAAGGATGTGTACTGTTACGCGATGTTTGGGGGTTCGATCCCCATTCGAGGGAATGTACGAACGTAAAAATTTTCACAACAGATAAAATTTTATTTTTAAACATCCGTTTTATATTTGAAAATATACCTATTGTAAAATTATGACTAATACAAAATAAATGTGCATATATTTATTATGTATTTAGCACCAGCAGCAGCCTCTACGTAAACATACCAAAAAGATGTCGCCTTCTCACGACCTTGACTGCTTTAATTCCTCGATCCAAGTCAAGTCAATGGGCTGGTACCGGCACGGCGTGACGTAACCCGCTGTATCGATCGCGCCGGCTGAGGGGGCAGACACTGAGACAGCGCTGCGCTTGCGCATCGTAAATAAACATTTGTAAAACGAAATATTAAAACGAAATTCTTATTAAAGTTTATCTGTGAAAACAAAAGTCATTTTTCAAGTGAATCTTGTGAATTCTATTTGTTATATGATAATAGTGTTTGTTTTAAGCGAAATGGATTTTGTGTTATAATCTTCATTTTTTACTTGAATGCGTAAGTTTCCAAGGTTGTTCTTTTAATTCCTGTATTGTATATGGTCTTGTCACGTAAGTCTTTAGCAAAAAATGATTTTTAAATTAGTTATTATTTAAAAAAAAGCAATATATTAAAATGACAAATAATCTTATTGTATTCAAAATAATTTGTTTGGTATATAGTTATATAAAAATTATTTTGAATTATTACTATTATTAGTAAATTTACTTTTATAGTATAAAGTAGTCATTGACCTTTTAATAGAAGGGCTATCTATACAACTCGCTCTACTGGTGACTATAAAATGTATTATACACCTGCTACTCGATCTCGTACGCTATATATGACTTACCTTTTTAATTAAGATAGAAAAAAATTAAATAAAATCATACAAGATAAGGCTTCCAATTAATATGTTAATTAAGAAATTAATTCATAAAAAAAGAATTAAGAAAGAATATCGTTTTTGTCCTTTTTACTTTATTTTAAATGTTATTATACTAAATTATTAAGTTTTTGGTTGTATGTAGGTACATATTTACAGACCGCAGCCGCAGGTGCTTTTAATTTTTTTTCGATATCATAATTTGATAGGTCTCAGGTGCACGGAGATAATTTCATTAAATATATATATAACGTACCACTTCCGATTCAATTACGTTAACTATTTTTTATTACTAAATATAGATTATAGTTAAAGCTGTTTCAGGATAAACCGTGAATCACAAGCGATTTAGTTTTGGACTTCTTGATAAACCGTGTATAGAATCTAAGGATCGTATTTATAAATCACTTTCAACTCAAAGATCGATCTTGAAATGCTGTTTTTTTTCATAAATTATATATCTATGATATGGAAATACGGGCCTAAGGCATACAAATTCAATGAAATAGAATATTTTGGTTGCAAATTTAATCCAGCGTGTTTGCATATTTCTATTCCTACCTTCATAGTAATTGTATATTTTATTAATTTTCAATGTTTATATTAGTTAAATTTGTCTATGTTAAATTGCCAAAATATTATAATAACCATAATATTTCTATACTTTTATGCCTTCGTACGTTGCAATAAAAGTGAACACATACATTTTCATAGGAGTTTATTTAGAAAAAATACATAAATGCAAAATTTACATTAGATAGACATAAATCCGTGCACAAAATTATTTTCTTATACTGATTCAGAATGCAATGAACTTTGTATTTATAGAGATGCATCAGAGTTAACGAGCATTGTAGTACAGTGGTTCAGTGTCTCAATAACATTGTACGCAGCTGTAGTCCATAAATTCGATTTAGCTCGGCGTGATGGTTAAATAAAAGCTAGAAAAGAAAAGACTGTAAAGTGTACTTACGTAACTTGGGAACCTAGTGTTAAGCTACTTCCGTTACTTACTTTCCATCGAATTTTAGATTTAGATTACATGTCGAGTGGCAGGAGTCAACGCCGCGCTTTACCTAATTACAAGAGCTAAGAAAGGAAAATGTCAAATAGTTTCTTTCAGTGGGAATCGAATTCACATCCTGACTGACACCCGATATACTGTTTACATTTGATTTGAGTCAAATAATCCTAAATCTATACTAAGCATAGTTACAATATATTATTTATTTTGCCTGGTTTATTAGTATAGGTAGGTATGTAGGCCAAATGCTATAGTTAAATTTAAACCGGTTATCATTGACAAATAATTAAGATAAAAGTTAACAAACAGGCTTAGTTTGGATTACAACGCATGGTTAGCTCACTAACCTAATTTTATATTTAAAAAAACGGTCAAGTGCGAGTAGCCAACCGATTCCTTACCAATTTCAGAATTATAGGTCACGTACAAAACCACGGAACGGAGTGTTTTTACACAAGGTTCCCAAGTTCCCTCTGCCGACCCTGCTATGTGTGGGATACAGCGTTGGCTTGGTTTATTCGGTCAGTAAAGTTTTCAAATAATTTTATAATGATATAAAATACGATATAACATGTCTCAGGTTTATATTTGTTCATTGAATTGTTTATTAACAATATTCAAAACAAAAAATAATAATGCAGCTAAAACCTAAAATTATTAATTATTTACAATATTATATCTAATTAAAATATTTTTCTTGCATACATTAAGATAATTCTAGAACAATAGGTCATCTATATCATTAAAATAACAATGTATTCATGACTATGTAATGTTTATTTGTTTTCTTGTCGTCGCACGTGCGTTGTAATCGTGCCAATGTACACATTCATATAAATATTAAAAGATTTTTTTATTAATACTTGGATTTCTTTAACATATCAATCTATTATTTTAATTTTGTCATTTTAAACTAGGGAATCAAGTACTTATTTATAGCGGCATTTTGTTTTATAAATAAGTATATATCAGTCTATTAAATATTAATTAACATTTATTTTGCTAATTTTCATGAAACATTCCAAGATTCGTTATACGATATAATAAAACCTTGTCCTTCTTATCTTAATTGAAAAAAATATATAGTGAAGTTTTGTCCCGTATGTCCTAGCACTGCAGGTAGAGAGAAGTTGAGAACTAACAAAGTCAAAATTTTACACAAACTAGAAAATAACATTTTATTTATAGACAAATCAAAAGGTTATGAATTATATTATATTCATATATATTTTAATAGTGGGCATTTAAAATGAAAAAAGAAATAAAAAAGATAATTTGTTAAAAATGTCAGTCACTTCATCGTCGTGGTCGGTTAAAAAATGTGTTCGAGGTAGGTACGTTCTCAACTAAAGTACCAGCAATTATACATGTATGAAATTATTAATTAATATAATAATGCTTATTGCTGCCTGATTGACTACTAGGTAGTATTACTATTCAATTCACGTAACGACTTTGTGAGACGAATTGAAGCGTAGTAAATAACGGGTACGTTAGTTATAACTCTTGAAACTTTAGATTTAACTATACGTATATTTATATTAATAAAATAAGTCAGTAGTGCAGCATTGGAGGTACTAGTGTTAAGACACTACTTTCCTCCTAATTCAGTAGGTATTGCATGAGTGGTGAGCAATACTTCTACGAATAACAATAAATATTAAATATTAATATTGTAGAAATAATTTAACATAAATGTCAAAATATTCAAATATAAATAAAAATGAGAGTTGCTCATACATACATATTATTTTATTATGCTGAGGTAATATATACGTATATACATACGCCTACGAAAATCAGGTAGCTTACGTTGATTATTGTGAATTATTAATGATTAATATTTTATATTATATTTTAAATTAAATTTCCTTAAATGTAATCACAATAAATGATTAGTTAAATAATAGTTTCTTAAAGCTATAAAGTAAACGAGACGATATCACGTTTTATAATTCCCTATGGCGTTACTAAGTACAAAGTAATCTTAAGAACATTCGTTCCCCGCTTCTACAAACCTCTGAACCGTAACTGTGAACCATCATACAATGACCTTTGCTACTCCCACGGCTTTAGTATAAGATAGTTAAAAATCAAATCAGCTTCACTGTATTTCGCACACAGCAGGGTAACAGAGGGAAGCTAGTGTTAAGACACTCCGTTCTACATATTCCGCCTAATTCTGGAGGCACTGGGCATTGAATGGCGGAACTCAACGTTGTGCTTCTTTTTTTTTCGCTGGGAAATGCATTTATGCAGACCGCCAGACGCAAGGCGTGCCTTACGGATGAGCGGTACTGTGGGACTCACCGGTGAAACCGATCCTACCCACTAAAACCCAGCGGAAACCCTCTCCACCAAAATGAGACGCCGCAGGATCGCTCGCGCATACTACTACGGCGCCTCGGTGGAAGGCCCGCCTTTTGCGAACCATCGTCGCTTTCAGGGTGCCCTAGGACATCCGCAATAACTTGCAGGAAGATCAGCCTGACCTTCCCGCGGTAGCTCCTCTATGGTAGGGGGAGTAGAAAATGCGCATTCCTGATTCTTCTACCCCCTGGCCTACGGCGGCGGAGCGAGTCTGCGTTCGAGCTGGACTCGCGCACCCGCTCCGCGGCCTCCTTCAATGCGATTACTGATTCGCAGAAGGAGACCATTGCAGACCAGTTCCTCTCACTGTCCAGCATGGCCCCTACAATGGCCAGTGAGAGGTCTCTACCTACTACCGCCATCAAGGCATGACGTTGTGGGGCCCAAGCGGGGCATTCAGCCTGAGTGTGATGCGCCGAATCCACGGAGGCATCACACTCATCGGCGACATCTCCCGACGTGCAATCTGATGCAGGTACTTACCGAAACAACCGTGCCCTGTCAGAACCTGCACCAGTCTGAACGTCAGGACACCAAAACTCCTTTTAACCCAGCGATCTAAGTGTGAGCGTACTGCCTCCACTGTCGCTGTGCCTGCCGCCGGAGACCCCAAGTCCCCCTTCCATCGCCGGATCAGGGCTTCATCTGCTCTCCTCCTGATCCGTGCGACATCCTCACACGATGGTTGCACGCCTCGCGACCGCTCGCTTGTGCGGAAAGCATGAACTCTGGCAAGCACTTCCGTCTGTAATTCCCAAGGCGGATCGCTTGCCAAGAGAGTTGACGCCGTCCAGGACACCATACGGTACCCCCGAATTCCGTAATTGGGTCTTATTGCGAACGGTGAGAGAATCTGCCTACACAGGGGCACCGTACAGAGCCATGGATCTCAACACGCCGACATAAAGCTGTCGGCATCTAGAATCCGGCGCTCCGACATTCGGCAGGAGCCTGCCGAGGGCCCCAGCAGCGTTTACTAGCTTCGGCGCAAGCTGAGCGAAGTGCGAAGCAAATGACCACCGAATGACGAGTCCGAACCTCCACATCCTGTCCCTGGATGCGCAGAGTGGCCCTACGGGGGGGACCCCTACGCAGGCCGTGGAATAGGAGGGCCTCAGTCTTGGGCATAGAGACTCAGACCCAGATCCTCGATACGGTCGACGACAAGGCAGGTGCCGATTTCAGCCAAGTGTGCCATCTCCTGGTGAGACGTTCCCTTGGCCGTGACTAGAGTGTCATCCGCATAACATATGACACTCATTCCAAGAGGAAGACGACCACGCAGGAGCCAATCATAGCCGAGATTCCAAAGTATCGGGCCCAAAACCGACCCCTGTGGAACCCCGCAACCGACGCTTCGTCGACCGATCTGGCCATTTTCCCCAATCCATAAGACAACTCTGTCTTAAAGGTAGCCATTTAACAGCCGCCGGAGATAGAAAGGCACCCCATGGTACCGAAGTGCCTCTCTTAGCGTCTCAAACGGCAGACTGTTAAAAGCATTGACCACGTCCAACGAGACGGCGAGAAGAACATCTTTATCTGCCATCGCGGCCAACGACCGGGTCTTCAGGGCATTCAGGGCATCAATGGTCGAGCGGCCAGCCCTAAGCCCGAACTGCGCCTTTGAAAGACCAGGACCTACCTCCTCTAGGTGCTGAACAAGGCGGGCAGCAATTCTCTAAGATCTTGCCCATCTCATTCAGAACCACTATTGGCCTATATGCGGAAGGAGAGTCCGGAGAACGACCATCCTTGCACAGTAGGCATAGTCCTCCTTCCTTCCACAACTTCGGAAACTGTCCAGTTAACAGGCACTGTTCAAATAGCTTCCGAAGTTGCTCACCAATGTGTTCCAGGGCAATGCTCAAAATTCTTCCTGGCACGCCTAGAAGATAAAGATTGCGCTTTGCCTCGAGACCAGAGCGAACAAATAAAAATATAAATTTGAATAAATATTGATTTTCTTGAGTGGGGATCGAACCCACAACCAGTTGCGTTTACAGTCACCCACAATTGTGCCCCCACACAACGACTGTCGTCATAAGATACATAAGTAACAGATTTTGTGTACTTTAGCGCTTATAAGCTCGGTATTCAATAATGTAAGGATATACGATATATAAATTAGATTTGGCGTGGGATGACATAACTTACTTTTTGCTATTATTTGCGTGGGTTTTCCAAGTAAGCTAAATAGGATCACAGGTGGCTGATGTTATAGGACAGTTTTACTATATTTACAAGATTTTCACCTTTACCTGACCCATTTCGCTGAAAATAAAAGGTTTTTTCGCAAAATTGCTTAGAATAATTATTTTTCAGAATAATATAGTTTTTTTTTTTTCTAAAATATACCACAACTGTTTCATAAATGATGAAATTCAATCAAATTTGTATTATATTGACATTTTAAAACTCCATTGGAATATACTTAGCTATAATAAATGGGTAGTAATAGAAATGTGTAAATGAAACTCTGTACTAACAGACTCAGAATAGATCCCCCGCTGAACGGTCACTGGTCACAAACATATCTAATTGACCCTAAATAACACATTCTGTGGAGATTTTATCGGCATAGGTTGTGTGTTGTCCTTTGCTTATTAATATATAAGAAAAAAAATCAATAAATCGGAAATAAGAAAATAGGAGCTATATTACTAGCGTAATTGGGTCGTTATTCCGCAATCACTTCATATTAATTAATTGAAAATGTTGCTTAAACTACTGCAAACATTTAAAAAAAATATACAACAATATCAAAATTTGTAAGTTTTATATTTTAATGGAACCACAAAAAGTTGTAAATAAACTTTAAAACTTTTATGAGTGTGCTAATTTTAAACTCAAAATAAACTACCTGTGATATTAAAAAAATATAATTTGTATAGAAAATAATTTTATTTTTCAGATATCGAAACAATTAAAAATGACAAGAAAATTTCTATTCTGTTTTCCGTTGAGGCTGGGAAATATTGTATTTGGTTACATTGTGATTGTAAGTAAAATTATTGTCTTATAAACAATTCGCTGTAAAGCATATTTGCTATAAGTTTTTATCAGGCGTTTCATAAACTATGTATGTGAAAATACTAATTTTATTTTTCTTATTTTCAGATATGTAGCTTAACTGCTATGTTGTACCACTTAGTTAATATACTTTTAGTGATATTCACAATGACTGAGTTGGAAGATAAATTAGCAGATTCCCCGTTTTTAGGTTTAATATACTTGATCGTGTATACCGTCATCAGCTTCCTGCTGTTGCTTTTTTCATCTATATTTACAATTGGTGTTCATAAGGTAAGTTTTTAAATGTATTTTTCATATTATAATTATTATTAATATTTGTATGATCGATTTTTTTTTCTATTCGTGTAGAATAAAGTATTTTTATTCAATTTATTTAATATATAATATTTTTTTCATAACTTATATGTTATGAATTAATTACACACTGTAAAACAAGCATCATTTCTAGAACATCGATGAGTAAGTTAAGGAAAATATGGAGAAGCAGAAACATCACGAAAACTACTAAAATTCGATTAGTCAGGACTCTAGTGTTTCCCATATTTATTTACGCTTGCGAGACATGGACGCTTTGGAAAAGTGACGAGAAGAAGATAGACGCTCTCGAGATGTGGTGCTGGAGGAAAATGCTTGGAGTGTCTTGGACGGAATTTAGAACGAACGAGTCCATACTCCGGGAACTCGACGTAAAACAACGGTTGTCCTCCATTGTCAAAGCACGGATTCTTACTTTCTTCGGACATATTTCTCGACAAGAAGATATTTCCATGCAACGCATTGTGATTCAGGGAAAAGTTGAGGGTAGCAGGTCACGCGGTAGATCCCCCATGCAATGGACAGACCAAGTGAAAGCTGCCCTCGATGACCCTCTCTACGAGTGCACCAGGCAGACAGTCAACCGCGTAGAATGGCGTCGGACTGTGTGGCGCACCACCAACCTTTAAAAAAAAAAAAAGAAAAAAAAAAGAAAAAAAAGAGCAAGACGACAAAGAAGAAGAAAACAAGCATCGTAATAAATATTATAGTTTTAAAATGCTCATTTCGTAAAAAATTCGCGGTAAGGCGGTATACATACCACTTTTCATATTAGATGTTCCTTAACCTTAATTTTTATAAGCCAAAAATAATGGTCTGAATACAGTAATATCTTAATGATTCCGGTGACCTGACACCATATAGGAGACCAAATTAAGGTTTCAGTCGATGTGAATATTTAAGAAATCTTCGGTGGCTGTATTCGGGAACAGTATATTCAATATATCGAACTATTGAGGTCATAGAGCATAGACCATTAAGAAATTCTAAAACGATATCAGATTCTCGTATTTAAGATGTATTAACATATTTCATGTTGAACAACTACTAATAAACAATAAATTTATATAATGAAAACATACCACAAAAAACCTATAAAAAAACACCAATAGCAGGTGGAGAAATCACCAACGTGGCAACAGAAAGTAGCCGATCATTTTACATATTTTTTTATTTATATATAAATTATATCTTTTTGTTTTAGTTGAACGCGTGTGCGATTACAACTTTCTTCGTGTATACCTTCATACATATTTTCTTTACAATGGCTCTAATAGCGTGGGCATCGATGATGACAGATTGGCCTCGCCTTGCTTTTCTCGTGATATCTGACGGT
The DNA here is from genome assembly GCA_013403645.1 of Heliconius nattereri. Classification (NCBI taxonomy): domain Eukaryota; kingdom Metazoa; phylum Arthropoda; class Insecta; order Lepidoptera; family Nymphalidae; genus Heliconius; species Heliconius nattereri. The sequence goes on from JAAIXI010000218.1 coordinate 3,117,463, forward strand.
AAAAAATTAGAAATCATTTAACGTTTTGTACTTTGTTAATCTTCTCCCTTAGATGTATAATGCAAAAATATTTTTTCTCGACATACATACGACTGACGAAATCCCACACTACCTTAAAAGTCTTTTACTTGGATAGCAGTTTCAATTAGCTTTTTAAACTCTTTAACTCAACCCTTTATGATAAATTTTAAAATATATTAAGTAAATTTATAAAGAATTCTCCTATTTATGCTTTTTTTTGTTAAGATACTTATATCTTTTTTTTTTGGTTTTCAGTGCTCCTAATACTTTGCGTATTTAGTGTAAAGTACCTGAAGGATGCCGTACAAACTGGTAAAATGTATCATCAGCCAGACGAACCCATTCACCTGTACTGATATATATAATATCTTCTAATACAAATAAAAATTAATAATTTTAACATTTTTTTTGATGAATTCTTCAATTTATGATGTTAAGATTTTTTGTACTTACATGTGTTAATTTCTTAATTGTACAAAATTATCACGATATTGATTAACATTTGTGTTCATAATTTAAGAAAAGTCTGTGTTATTATTTTTGTTAAAGAATTAAAATTTATCTGCGTCTAGTTTTTGATAACTATTTTATTTATTTCAATAACTACATATATAGAAAGCAAATATTTAAAAAAAAAAGAATTAAACATTTTCATTGTTTTATTTTTATTTATTGTAAATGAATTATTAATATGTTATTTTGAAATAAACAGAAAGCATGCACAAAGTTATACTATGTAAGTTAAATATCATTTTTTGTTAGGAATAAATGTATGTTTGATTATATAATTTAAAAGTAAACTTTGTTTCACTTATAAAATAACAAATAACAATAAATAAAGTTGTCATATAATTAGCATTACGGAAATAAGAAAAAAAACATTAATATTTTAAACAAAACTCGTGGGGATATCATTTAATTCAATTATCATGTTCTATCTATTTAATAACTTAATTTATACTTAATTCTTAAAAATAAATTAAACACGTTTAAGCTTTACTTCATTCACGCAAGAAACAGAATTGCTTTGTATATCACAGACACACGTTTTCCAATTGTCTATAAAAAGAATAAATAACTTATAAATAATATTACATAACTAAATTAGTTTAAATTTAAAAGATCATCTAAATTATATGCTGGGGGGTCCACAGTGATATCTCGTCTTCGTCGTTTACCTAGCATCATGGGTACGACCATTGCCATCGCCGCTGGAACCATACCTGCACCGACCGCTGCTAGCACAGTCGAGCTGTCAGGAGTATTTTTAGTACTCAATATTTTCTTTCTCGGAATTTTATGCTTCACAGGTCGTTGCTGACTTGCTGCAACTTCTAAATCATTTTTTAAATCCATATCACGTTTTGATTCCTCCACAGTTTGAAAACTTCTCTCAACTTCTAATAAGCCGCCATGTGACGTAGTCATGTTTGTGGGAGAGCTGTCGTCGGTGGGAAGTACAGTAAGCGAGACAGACTGATGCGAGGTAACGGATGGAACATCTACATTTTCATTGGAAATGTCAAGTGATCTTTGTCGTTTCTTGTTTCTATATCCTTTGGTCGTTGAAAGTAAGACCCACTGTCCGTCACCATACGGTGGTCTGGAAGAACGATCGCTATCATATTCATCACCTGCATAAACTACTGGTGTTGGTTTCCGTAGTGGTCTCTTTTGCATCGGAGATTGGTGCAACGCTTCATACTCAAATGGAAAACTTGAAGGACGAGAATCAGTCACTAGGTCATCGGACATTCCATAATATACAGAGTCGTCGCTAGCGTATCCTTCGTCTTTATTACAATTATGTTTAGTTGGACGACGGTTTTCATCTGTAGACCATGAAGAATGTTGATTGTACATAGGTTGCTGCGGCTTATTCTTTGTCCAAGACGGCTTCGAAGGAAGCTCCGTGTCATACTCTTGAGGAACATGTAATTTATTATTAATAAAACCAGGACGAGAAAGTGGTCTTTTATTGGGATAAATATAGCCATTGTCTTGTTCTTGAAAAGAAGGGTAACGGTCTTCATTATAATGTTTGTTATCTTCATCGTCATTCCAATATGTAGGCTTTTGTTTTTTCACATTAGGTTTCCACTTTGATATTTTGCTTGTAGACCAAGCGACAGGCTCTAAGGTTACCCATCCGTCCTTGTCATCGTAAGGATGCTTATGTTGCTTCACTTTAAGACGATTCCAAGACGTGAATACTTTGTCATCATTTTCATCATCAGAGCCTGCAGTGGGGTATCTGTCTTTAATTTTATTTCTCTTTAATTTTGCAGCCAGTGCAGCTATAGCTTGTAGCCGTTCATTAGAAAGCTGACTAAAGTCCTTCAATTTATCAGAATTCTCAATAATAAAATCCTCGATATCTTGCTGCGGCCCTTCATCTTCAATGAATCCTTCTTGGCAGGATGGTCCGTAACAACGTGGCTTATTATTTTTTGTATCATAGATCATATGTACCATTAAATTCTTAATATCAGCATCATTTTCCAAAGTTGTTTCAGTAGCATCCCATGTGTGCCGCAAATCTTTTGCAGCAGGCTCACTTTCAATTATAGTAATCGGTTCTTTTCCGGGCACCTCTAGTTGATATCTTTTAAATTTTTCATTTTTCTCATATCGCATATCATCATTTGGATTAACGAATGTTAAATGTAATAAACAAATAGTCAAAAGCACTATCATTTCCATAGCGAGAGTTTCACTTTCCGTTCGCGTGTTAGCGCGCAGTCGATGCGGGCGAAGACTGAGTGCCAGTAACGACCGAGCTCGCTGATATAGTTTTGATAGTTGATGCACAGCGGTCGCCCTACCTGCTCTCTAATGCACTGGCAATTTTAGTTTGGTCACGAGGAATAAGCGACATAATTGCACCGCCAATGCTGTCTACTAGACGCTTATCTTAATTTAGAATCGCATTTCTCTCGAAACCCTGACCTGAGTCACGGTGAAAATGTTTTTCATTTTGTTAATGCTTATCTGCGTGAAAAGTTTCACAGGATATAAATGCGGGGAAATCTTCATTGTTTCATTTTGTGTGAACTTAAAATCTGATATGAGTAATTTATGTATGGAGCATGTCTACTTGAAGTAACCAGCTGCTGTTAGTTATTTATGATAATTAATAATTATTGTTTTAATAACTAATTTTGTTTCTGTTATAACTTGAATTTTAAGTATTGATTGATACTAAAAATATTATTTTACTTAGTTGAGTAGTTTAAGTAGTAGTATTAAAAATGTTTAATTAAAAAAAATATATATTTCTATAATTATTAATTTTAATTAATTTTGCTTCAGTATTATTAAAGAATTTTTAATTTTATTAAATTATATTATATTCAACAATTAAAAACGACTTATTTAATATTAAGTATACATATGAATGTTCACAGCTCTCTCCGCGATACCACTCATTATCCCTATCATTCGATCAACTTTGCTCTAATTGTGTGCTTTTACCTGCCATTTTAAATTACGTCTTGGAAAATAAACAAGACTAACATACAAAATATTTATTTTGCAACTATGTAGAATTTATAAATAAATATTGACTTGTTATTTATAAAACACGCTTTAAAATTAAATACAATTATATATAGGTACTTATAAGTTGGAAAATGAAGAAAGGACTGAATTATCGCTTGTTTCTTTAACTTTGCTCTAAAGACATACGTTACGGATCTCAGCTAGGGAAATATCACAATATGAATTCTGTTCCTTACATCTAGGCCAGTTGTGATGCAGGGGTACAAGCGTTGTTGCGATTGTAAATGGATCAGGTGTGAGTTCGATTCCTAATTATAATATAATGTCATAGTTTGTACAAGCAGCATTTTTTATTAACAAAAATTGACAAATTGCTTTAAAGCCATGAAAATGATCAAAAATCTTGTCAAAACGGTGCTTGCGTGGTTACTTTCAATATTACGTGAACACATGCAAATGCTTTTTGTAGCAATTTAAACGCCCGATTTGAAAGGCATAAATTTTTACAATGGATTATATTTGCACTTTAGTTACATAAACTGTAATTTGTCGAATGATTTATTATAGCACTTTCTCGCTATTATGGAATACATTTTTTTTACTTTATTTTCATTGTTACGTAATAAGAAGTTATCTAAATAAATAAACAGAACCGTCCGGGGGATCTAATAGACTCAGATCTGTCTCTAGGCCCAAAGAAGCGATGGCTGGATGTTGTAATGCAGAGACAATGGACTAACCACTGAGGATGCTGAAGACCATGCAAGAGTAGATAGAGTCTGAAGGCAGAGTCTGGCAATAAAAGTCGGGACTGATGCCATGTAGAAAAAGAAAAAAGAACGTGTGTGATCTATATGTTGTAAATTTATTTGATATTTTTCATTAACCCAGTACTTTTATTAATTCACAAACTGCAATATATTGAAATATTTAATGAGAAATTATAGTAATAAAACATAATACATTCTTTACAAGATAGATGGGTAAGTTGCCTACCATATAAGCATCGTAAAGTGTGTTAGTGAAACAATGATTGAAGTAAAAATTTAATCTTGAATAGCCATTTATTATACTATTCGCTACGATTTCTTATAATGTCACACTTGAGAAGGCGTAACACTTTAAAAGTACACTTTTTATCTGTTTCTCTAGGTTAATGTATGGTATCTAATCTCTATTATATTTCACTACATAAATATATTTATTATAAGAAAATGGGTTTGAAAATTATTAAAAAGACAATCTTTAAAATTTTAAATGGTACTGCGATTCTTATTACTTGTATCCTACTCGGGAGGATTGTCTATTTAAACAAGACGCGGCGTTGAGTTCCAACACTCAACACGCATTGCCTTGAAAATTCGACAGGAAATGGGGCACGAAGGGTCTCTTCTTCATACCTTGTTATATTCGGAATTATCTAACGTTAAAAAGAATAATTTCATTTAAAATATAGTGCAATTTATTTTATTACCAAAACTAAGTCTTGAATGAATTTTAAGTGCATATTTTAAAAGTACAGAGCTATTTCAAACAAAATGAAAAGGCTGTTTTAACCCAGATTTTGTCTTTTGTTTTGAATCGCATGTCCACCACTTGACCCTCCCTTAATAATTTATAAACCAACTACTTTAAGAATATTTTACGCTGTGGAAGGTAAACAGCTTTATTTTTCGTAATGTTCTTCAAAATATATGCACTTCGACGTACTGCCCTTTAATGGTTCAAATTCTTAACGCTTATTTGTGTATGTTAAATTAACTTAAAACTTAACTTTACAATTTATCTCTAGCGGGGTCGTCAGAGAGAACGGGGCGCCAAACGCTACGGTCTCTTCTTCTTCCTGGCATTAATCCCGGCTATTACCAGGGTCTGCCTTCCTACTTAACCTACTCCACTTTGCACGATCTTTTACGTCCTCGGTGGTTAGACCATTGGCTCTCATGTCCTGCATCACGACATCCAACCAGCGCTTCCTTGGGCGTCCAGGAGGTCGCGCCCCAGGAACTAGTATAGCAAGGCACTTGCGTCCGACATAGTTCTTAGGCCGGCGCGTAACGTGGCCAAACCATCTCAAGCGACGCTCTTGGAGCTTATCCGCTACGTCACGGACCCCAAGACTACCTCGAATGAATGTGTTGCGTATGCGGTCAGACCGCGTTACGCCGCACATCCACCTCAGCATCTTCATTTCCGTGACGTGAAGCTCCTGAGTGTGCCGAGATAGTGCTGGCCAACATTCGCTGCCGTATAAAAGAACCGGTCGGACGATGCTCTTGTATATCAGCCCCTTGAGCTTGGGCGGTATTCTGCGGTCGCAGACCACACCAGTGACCTCCCGCCATTTGGCCCAGGCAGCGCTTATCCGGCCATGGACATCGTGGTCGATGCCTCCAGACTCGTGCATAACGGATCCAAGGTACCTGAACTTCTCCGACTTAACGGCTGGTTCAGGACCTATAAGGATGGTGCTCGAGTCCCGGTTCCCGCAGGCCATGTACTCTGTCTTCGACACATTTAGTTTAAGGCCGCCGTTCTCAAGCGTACCCTTCCAGAGGTTCACTTTACGCTCCAGCGTCAGTCGGTTCTCGGCAATGAGTGCTATGTCGTCGGCATACATCATCAGCCATGGAGGCTGGTCCTGGATGTGAGCCGAGACAGTATCGAGCACTACATTGAACAAGAACGGACTAAGAGCCGAGCCCTGGTGAACCCCCACTGTAATCGGGAAGGGTCTAGTGTCGCCAACAGCAGTCCTAACCATAGAAGCGGAATCGTGGTACATGCCTCTGATAATCTCAATATAGGCCTCAGGGATCCCTTTGGATCGCAATGCCCACCAGATACACTGACGAGGCACACAGACGCTACGGTCTCTACATACTTCTTTCGCCTCGTCCACTGTCATTAACCTCTTCATACATGCCCTCCGGGGGGTCCTCATGCTTTGATACTGTGTGTGTGACTTTGTTTTCGAAGATCAACCGAGGTCTACCTCTCTTATCACTCACTTTTCCATCATAAATCTTTTTTGCCATTCTTTCATCACTCATTCGTTCGAATGTTAAACTCAAACTTAACCTATCTCATATTGTGTAGGTTTCTCTTTATCTGACATGAAGTGATGACAGTTTTCTCAAATCGGACTTGTGGTTCAAATATACGAACTGCATCTACTAAGTTGTTACATATTTAATTAATATTATACAGAAATTCATATTTACAATTAATAAGACTCCTAAATAATATTAGTTAATTCATTTTTTTTTTTATGGAAAAAGGACAAGGCAAACGAGCGTACGGGTCACCTGGCGGTGATCACCGCCACCCACGACCCCGTGCAGCACCAGAGGTGCTACAGGTGCGTTGCCGGCCTTTAATAAATATAAAAATGTTCTCATTTTATTAGACTCTTAGTTTTTAAACATAACTATTTTTTTTAGCAGAACAGTGTATGTAAATGACCAACGAGAAATGACTTTCACATATAACACACACAATTAAAAAAATAAAGATAACTAGAAAATTTATAGAAAAAATATTTGATAAGATCTACGTAGAAATTATATTAAAATACTTAAAACTAAAATGCAGACTTTAAATATTTTGATATTTTTAATTAGTATTATAGTATATTATTAATATCTATGTGTATATTATGTACCTACTATGCAGGTTCACGTTGGATTTGTTTTCATTTCAGATGGACTTAACAGGCGCTTTTAGTATATAATATATCCGATACAATTTTTAGTTGTTTTTTAACATAATAAGCTATCTAAGCTAAAAAATACAATAGGGAAGAGCTAACTAAAGAATACTTCCTCAGCATTTACATAAGTGATATATTACATGGACCAATCATTTTATTACAATAACAATTGTATTACGAGATCGATGCGTGTATAGCTGAGGTTCAAACTTTCTTCATACTTCCTGTAAAGAAAGGTAATAAAAGATATTGTTCTTGTTCAATTAACCTGCAAAGATGAAAAAAGATACTATCTGAAAAAATTTACCAATTTGCTTTTCAAAATATAGGAAGTTCTATTTTCGTTACTTATATTTTTACACAATATTATCCATTTTAAAATAATTTTGTTGTTTTCATAATCCAGCACATTTAAGTTAAATTAGGAAGCTCTAATGAGTACCAGTTATAAAGGTAGGCTCAGTTTTTAAGCTGAATTTCAAAAGGTATCGAGGCTTTCTTTAATTTTGTTGGATACTTCTAAACAACTCACAATAGAGAGCCAATCGTATCTGATATATAGGCTCATACAATTTACAAGTCCGACTCAATTGACAAAAGCGAGTACTGCTATTTATATCTACAATTCAATGAAACGAAATGCTTTTCAAAATGAACTTTTCCAAATCATGGAAACATCTGTTTCAATACCAACTTTGCTTTTAATTTGAACTCATTACAATCCAATATTTAAGTTTAAAATAACATTTGTACCAATTTATTCAAATATTTTACATTTTCTAGTTCACTACTGGAGTCCGTCACACTTACCGAGCATTGCATCACGGCGGTAAAGTTCGAAAGCGTAATTGCTCCGAGTTTTATAATAACAACAAAGCACTTTCCTTTGATCCGCCTAAACACGTTGCTTGGAAGTAAACATAGAATAGGAATGTTTAAATAAATAATATGTTTTATTTTAAAATATATGTGAAACAATAAAAATATTTAGTGAAGAAGAGTGAAAGCGGTAATTCATTATTTCCTTTTTATTCTAATAGTCAATCATTGACGCGTGCTGTTTTTATAGTTACAGACAAATGTAGGCTCAAATGAATTGCATAACACAAATTGTATTTTGTCATAGACACCCATTATATACAAGAAAAACAATTATTAGCTTTACCATTTATAAATTCCTTCACATTCTTCTTCCTTCCTTAGCAATTCTTTTTCAATTACATCTACCCGACTCTGGAATAATTTACCTATGAATATTAGACGGGCAAAATCATTACCTGTTTTTAAACGTTTATTAAAACAATATTTTCTTACTTTCTGAGCTTCTTATCTTTTATTTATTTACATTTTGTTTATACTATAAGCTATATATGTGTACTATGTGGCCATGAATGTATGTATGTATGTATGTTTGTATGTATGTATGTGTATTTATGTATATATGTTTGAATGTGTTTATATATGAATATATATATGTTTTATTATTTATATGTATTTTATTAAATTTATTATTCACACTCCCAACCCTTTCCTACACTTTACGTTCTATGCCTTAAGGTTGCCTGGAAGAGATCGCTATTTTAGAGATAAGGCCGCCTCTTGTACATTTCTTTCTTATCTTGATTCCTTTTCTTGTGTTATATTTTTGGGTGTACAATAAAGAATATTATTATTATTATTAGTTAGAAGAAGAGTGAAAGCGGTAATTCATTATTTCCTTTTTATTCTAATAGTCAATCATTGACGCGTGCTGTTTTTATAGTTACAGGCAAAGGTAGGCCCAAATGAATTGCATGACACAAATTGTATTTTATCACAGACACCCATTATATACAAGAAAAACAATTATTAGCTTTACAATTTAAAACGTTTGTTTTCAATTCCTCCAGAATACGGCGGAAAGTTGGAAGCGGTGTGTCTTGATGCTGGGCTTCCTCTGCCTATCAACGCCTGCAGCTATAAGCGGAATAAAGCGTGGCGTTAATTATAAACTTTATTTCACCTTTACAATTCTTTATACCTTTCAACATTATATTCACATCATTAAGTTACAGATAAATTAAATATTTTTACAATAGCAATAATAATAAGCGGCTCCATAGTTTCATAGTCGTGACGGTCAAGGCTCGGTTTCACTTTCTGCTACCAAAACATTTTCACCGCTCTCACGCCGTTCACGGCGCTCACGGCGGAGGCGGCGGTGACTCAGAGAAAACACCGCATAATTACATTGATCTTGCCGATTTGAACTCTGACCAGTGGAGTGGAATGACCGGTGAATGGTGCTGGTGCTGAAAATTGATGGACGGTCGTTGAACTTTAAGTTTTTATTAAATAATAAAAAAGGGCAACTTCACCATTTTTCAGGCTACCAATAGATTATTTATAGATTGCCTTGATTTCTTTTTTCATTTGTTTTTGTAGTAAGAAACATAGTAAGAAAATTGTGTATTTATCTTTTTATTTAATTAAACATATTATTATTATTATTATTTAACATAAGTTTAAGTTATAAGCATATTACTATTATTTAACATAAATTTTAGCTTTACAAATATTGTTTTACAAATATATATATAATTTTTCGATACAAACTCATAATTTTGCGTAATGTTAGAGTCTAGAGGTACAAATATGAATTTGAATAACCTAAAATACAATTCTCTCTAAAATAAATTATAAAATGTTCAACAATTTAAATATATTAATTATATTATTAGCGACATCTATTGTACTTTCTATACACTATTTAATGGAATGAAAGTAGTAACTTCAGTAGCTTCTTATTTTGCTTGGGGCTTAGGACATGTGAAAGTTATTTTTACCAAGAGATGTCGCCACTATAAAGCATTAATGGCATCTAGCGTTGTTTAGCTTGCATTAAACAAAATCTATGCTGTCTCTACCATAGAAAGTATATACGATCACGACATCTGGTGGCATTAAACTACTAACTTATTAATAAGACCTTTTTGTCTACTCTACAAAGCGCTAACTTCTAAATAAAAAACTAATTATTTAGTTGCAGAACTCAACGCCGGGCTTTTGCATTGATGATTTTGAGAAATAAAGATAAGATTGTTACTCCAAGTTTTCGCCTCCAAAAAGTTAATAAATCTTTTATGGGTCTGAGCATACGTGTGTATAATAAAATTCCGCAGTGTATTCTAGGTTTGCCACTTCCAAAATTTAAAATATCAGTAAAAAAAATTGTGTCAAGTAAAGCTATTACACTGTTCAAGAATATTTAGAGGACAAACATGTATGGAATTAATGTCTATTGAATGTAATGCAGGATAGCTGACAACTAATGTTTATAGATTGTACCATTGATTTTGAAAAGAGCAACTGTTGTATTTCTTGCAGGCTCTTCTCAGCAGAACTGCCTTCCGAACCGGTGGTAGCTTTTTGTGCATATGTTCATTCGACGATTCAGAAGTGCTTATTATAAGTCTATTTGAATAAAGAATATTTTGAATTTGAATTTGAAAAAAGATTATTTTCTTTTTAATTTTCTGTATATTACACGAAAAAGGTAAATGCCTGAGCGATCAAATGCCGTTATACTGCGACGTGCGTTTCTTCTAATTTTTAATCAATAAATAATTTTACCTAAAGCTATCAAAGAAAAAACAAATAATGTTCTGTACATTATCTATATTGAAAATTAGGAAAATTAAGTTGTACTTAATCAGAGGCTGTCGTGGAGGAGCCACCAGTGTGCGAATGTAAACGCACCAGTTTGTGGGTTCGATTCGCACTCGAGGGAATCAAAAAATTAAGAAAGAAAAAAAAAACATGTATTAACAATTTTCTTTTTGATTTGTACAATGTTGGCTGATTCGCTGGTTGCAGACTGTATGTAATATAGAATGATCTCAATGTTATTATTATTATTTTTGATCTTCAGATGAGGAAACCATTGTCGCTTTTCCTAATTTTTAAGAAAAGTAGAGCGAGTATTACAAAATCATGACATAAGATGAACTACATGATCAACAGAGCAAGCCTAAACGTTTATTGTCTTCATAACACATATACTCGTATAGTAATAATTTCTTATGGCGAAGTAATGGTCCTAATACTTGCAGGCACTTGTCATCATTATTTTTTGTTATTTCAATCTTTTTTATCAGAGAAGTAATGATTCAACAAATATCTAAATTAGAAAAATATTTTTTATTATTATATTATTATTATTATTATTAGCAGTTTTTTAATCGTATACATTTTCATTGAAAAAAAAAATGACTTTTCAAAGAAAATTAAACTTAGAAAAAAGAAAATTAAAGAAAAATGTTTTTTATAGAGTAAGCTGAAGGTACTTAATAAATTAATAAACTTGTAAAGGCGATTCTATTATAGGACAGTATGCGATTACAATACCTACTCGTATAACAATGCGAATGATACAAACTAAAAAATAACATTCTTTGTACAAATAAAAAGATTATTATAAAATTTAAATATTTATTTTAATTAAGTACATATTGTTTTAAAAACAAAATATCACCAAATTTTTAAAAATTTGAAACATCTATTTAACTCATAGTATACGCAGTTTAAAATTCTATTTTTCTTAAGCCAGACAGAATCACGTGAGCTAATATAACTTAATATAATGTTTATTACTATGAAACAATGCTTACACAGATGAGATGTTCAGCAAGCCATCCGATGAAAACAATAACTTGTTACCAAGGTAAGAGACTAGGCACTTACATTATACAATTTATGATGACAATAATACTTTCTCTAGACGAAAGCGAATTTATAATATTTTCTTTTAATAAAAAAGGTTAATAGACTTAAGTGGATATTTTATGTTTGACGTCATAAATAAATAATAAAATATATAATCAGCTTCACGCTATATCACGCCCCACTTAAAATAAATATATACAAATAAATATAGTTTATTTAAATTTTCTAAAATAATATATTTTTAAATATATCAATAAATATAATATATTACATAATACAGTAATTTTTACGGAACTAAAGCGACGTGTCAACAAAATGAAGATGTTCCGCTGCTTCCGTCATTGCCGCCTTCCTACTATTGTCACCGTTGACACTGTTTCTCGTATAATATTTTATTTTAATATATACTCGTACCTGCTTATAATTTTATAATGATTTTACATATTTTTTTGGAAAAATTATAACTATTCCCCTGGTTTCCATATTTGCACCACTAAATTCGCATCAGATTGAAGAATTTCATGTCTAAATTTTCTAAGACGTGGTCGTGGTGGGCATCGCCCGTTGTGGGTTCAATTTCGACTCAGGGGAACGAAATATTTAATATTTTATTTCCACACGGAGCAGAATGCGGCGTTAAGTTCCACCACTCAACACGAAATACCTTGAGCATTTGGCTGAAAGTGGGTAACGGAAGTGTCTTAATGACAACGGAGTGTATTAATAAGAGCTTCCCAGGCTCTTTCTACCTACCCTACTATATACTGTATACAGCATCAAGCTAAACGTTGATTTATCAATGACATTTTATTGTATTTATTATATATATCTGTATATATTTTGAAAATTGATATTTTATTTTTCATTTTAAATTTTTGCACACCTACACATTTTGATCTCCCACGTGACAGGTTGGCTGGTAGAAAATGCTTCTTAGCGTTAAGCCCGCCTATTGTACATTTATTTTATTTTTTGTGCAATAAAGAATTTAAATAAATAAATAAATTTTAAAGCATTTAAAACTCGTTCCATTGAATAAAATAATTACATAAGTAACGCTAACGAATATATAAGTACGCTCAAATAACAAAGAAATATGTCAATATAGCAAAGAAAAATTTAGAACAAAAAATATTTACCACTTAACTACAACAATGCCGCCATTAGGGGATGTCACGGTGCGTGCAAAAAACAAAAGCGGGCACGAAGAGATAAAATAGCGAAGTGCAATTGTATCGCCGCAAACCCTACCGCGTGCTCTACCTGTTCCTTTGCAGTCGTGTTTTGACAGCGTTCCAAAATGGATGCACTATACTTATTTCTAATTTTATTAACTCCACATCTGGTGTCTACTTTAGAACATTCTGGTGCCTATTCATCGCCCCAGTACGCTAAGAAGATTTACCCCAAGAACTACGATTCGAACGCGTTTCTTCCAAAAGAAGAAGCGCCTGAAGTTTTCAATAATCAACATATAGATAGATATGATGGGGATTTCAATGATACGTCTGGTTATGCAAGATCCTCGTTGCTGGAGATGGCTGGGAGCTTTCTGAGCGGGACTGGAGGTCAAGTGGTATCGAATCTGGCTAAAGATTTTATCGCCAGGTCCACAGGGAGTAGCCAGGTTGGTTTTGACTGCATGTCGCAGGTTCGTATCGCACTTACAAATTCAAATTCCGCACTTATACTTTTATCCGTTTTGAGATAAGTCTTGCCTTTTTTAAATGACTCATGGTATTACAGTAATATACTTATTCCAAGAAAAAATGTTTTAAGTGCTTCTTGATAGCGAAATATTTTTGTGGTATGTTTACCAATGGAACGTAAAGTGAAATTTTAACTTAATTAGAATATCGTTATAGTTAGGTTTAGTTTATAATATTTACACAAAATTGACATGTAATATTTTTCCCAGGTACTTAGTCTAAATTTGACTAATCTGGTAATATTAATCGTGCTTAAGGCCTTGATACTAGCAGCTGGGTTCTTTGGAGCTGGTGCCTGGAAAGGACATCACTATGGCAGAAGCTTGGATGGTAATGATTTGTATTTTTTTTAAATATAATAATAATATTCAGTGACTAATATACAAGCGTTCTGCTGCTATCTCATATTACGAATTGAAAGAACATTAATTCTAGGTATACTTAGTCTTTCTATGCCGCTATGTCATGTAAATATTTAAATATTTCTGATAAATTCAACAAATTAATAATATAATTTTCTCTCTCAACTTCACCCTGCATCCCACGTGAAGCAGGGTAGACAGAGGGAGCTCAGAGTTAAGACACTCTACTCCCTACTTTCTGTTGACTTCTGAAGGCATTGCGTGTTGTCTTGACATCAGATTGAGAAGAAATAAAAAAAATATATATTCAATATTTCATTTCTTCAAATGAAAATAGAACCCACAACCCGTCGCGTTTACATTCACACTTGTGGGGGTAACAGTCGCCACGACTGGTCTCATCATATGATAACCATTTAAAAAGTAATATTTAGTAATTCTAGCGATTTTTTAAAATAACCTGTATACCAAATATTTATTAATAAATGTTTCTGCATGCACTCCATACGCGTAGTATGTATATAAAATAGCATATCTATCTACTTCTGTAGATACCGACATTGTAAACCGCGCGTGCCTTTACAATCTTAATTAGCCACACACAATACAATAATGATGAGGAAATATATTGACAGAAACATTTTAAACATCTGCTTTTAGCACACCTTTGATTATATAAAGCTATTTTTAAATAAATATCTACTATATGAGTAGTAAGAACTGTTTTCGTTTGCATTTATCCTGCAGTTTTTTCTACAGATGACCATTAGGGCTACTTCCACTAAATCCAATAGTCTAGTAATCCTATTGGCAAAGGATTATCTGTCCGCTGTCGACGTCCAAATGACCAACGCCATAAAGCTGTCGTGAATACTTTTAAAAATACATGCTAAATGTCATTTTAAACTCTGAATCTGTTTTGAAAGAGTATAATTGTTTAAGTCTATTTGGTTATATATTCTTATATGGCAATATAGTATAAGTCTTTATGTTTTTCTGTTGATTTTATCCTGGTATTCATAATATGTATAATAATTTTTAAATAAGCTTTAAGCTATATCCTACACATACTCCATTCCCCACTTGCCGCCGAATTTGAACGTAGGGCCTTGGTGCCAAGGCAACGAAATGCAATTAATAATAAATAATATTTCATAAAATTAATTAATAATAAATATATATTTAAAAAATCTAATTTAGACAACAAGAACGCTACATACATAACGGAGGACGAGATCATGTTATATTTGAGCTACCTCGCCGGCCAGCAGAACCAGGACTACGGCTGTCTCTACAGGCTGTCGTGTCAAAAGCCACACCAAGCTTCACTCTACGCTTCCGGAGCTGAACTTTTGCTGCAAGGCACAAAATTATTCCAAGGGTACGTTCAATAAATTTATATAACTTAAAACTTAATATGTATTAACCTATTTGCTAACTTTTCATATATTATTTTTTTTAGCTTCACTTGTATCTTACCTGCATCCCCGAATAGGAATCGAACTTACAACATATAAAGAGTAAAAATTAAATATATATTTTTGTTGAGAATTAATATCCTTATATTAGTTTAAAAGAAAATTCAAAAATATAAATTTAAAGAAACAAAATAAAAAAGCACAGAGTAAAAATGTATTTATTATAATATCATTTAGGAACAGCATCGATTTGGAGCCATACGAGAACATATCGACTGGCATTAGAGAGGCCGCGGCGTGGGGCGAGCGCGGCTTGCCCTGCCAGACACGGTTCCAATGCACTTAGCACTAGTACTTATAACTGAAAATGAAAATTAAAACTAATTGTTATATTAAAAAAAATATGGCGTATAAAATAATATATTTATTAAATAAAGCCAATTCGTTGGAGACGAAGTCAGTCATTATATAAATTTATGTAATTTTTATTTTTATTCAATGTCATAGTTCAATAAATATAAAATCCCTAGTTCTTGTTTTTATGACTATTCTTAAGTCTTTATCATTATTTGTGTTCATTAAAATTTATAAATAAGCTGCATAACTAAATAAATATTTTTAATTAATTTGTTTTAATGGACTTCATCACATTTTTCCAATTTGCTTTATCTGTAGTCGCTCAATAATTCGAAACACAAAATGAATATATATAGGTGGCAACAGAAGGATTGTGGCTGAACTAATACCTTAGTCACAATACTTCCGACCTATCTATTCTGAAGGAAATTAGCAGCAATAGCGGTTACGGTAAAATTTTTATTTAGTAACAATACAAAGCGTAGCGTTGAGTTCCGCATTTAACACAGTTCCTCAAGAATTTGGTGGAAAATAGAAAAAAATATTAAATAATGATACTAACACCAGCCGTTACGTAGTTAAGAAGGAGCGTTCCCCGCAACGACTCTCGGTGTCCTGTCCCCTGAACTGTTGGCGCGCGCAGCTCTATACTCCGAATATGATATGTATCCATCTCCATCCGTATCGTCTGAATTTAACGTCCTGTCTACTAAAGCTGAAAGGAAAGTACATATTGTAGCCTAAGAATAAAATTGTAAAAAAAACTAGGTTCTAGTTTCTTATTTTTGTACATAATCAGTTGTAGAGGCTTTCATAGCAAGTATTATTTTCATTTCTTGTGTGAAAAGTTATAATAATACTACCTGAAAGAATGTTAACTTACATATGTAGAGTTCCATGCGGTCTGGTTCAGGTTCAATTGGATCATCAACATCTGGATCCATCGGAGCATGTTCGATGGTGTGATACACTGCCTAAAAAAGGTTTTGATCAAATAAAGGCTATATAAGAATGTTACTTTTACAGCTATATTATATATACAGATATATAGCTATATATATATATATATATATATATATATATATATATATATATATAGTTATATTTTTTAGATATTTATAATTTCTTTTTTTTACGCTATATCCCGCATGCAACATAGTTTCAGGTCACTTTCCTCTTTATATAATTTCTTAATACATCAATTATTTATTTAACGACTTAAAGCTGTGAATATAAGTATAGACTATGATATTTTTTTTCATTATATAGATAGTTAGTTAGGGACAAAAATACCTTTAGCATTTCCAGTCCATCCAATTTTGAATTCTTATCGTAATCGTGAGCAGAAAAATAGTGAAACTCCAACTCTTCCGGTGTCATTTTAGCTAATGCCTCCGGAGTTAGTTCCTTGGCATCTTCTTCTAAGTGCCTAAAAAGAAAAAACATATATAGTAAGTAATATTTCTATACAAAATTTGTAAACATATATCGTATATTTCTATTATTTTGTATATTTCTATACATATTTACACAATTTTTTTTATGTTTTTGTAATATATAGTGTTTTAAATAGTATATTACGCCAACTAACTCTAGTGCAAAACGGAGAATAAAGTGCCTTAACATTAGTTTCTCTTTGCCTATGGTTATGCGAGAAAAACGTAAAGCTATGTATTTACTCTTTGCTTTTGTTTGTATATTTACCTTTATTATTTCAATTAAAATTCAAAAGGCTAATTAGATAAACAAATGAATTTAATTGTTTTGTTTTAGAACTATTGATGATATTAATGGTATGCATGGTATTAAATTTCATATATCTCACTTGGTGTCATGTAATAACTGAGTGTCACTAGTGAGTGATTCCGCCGAACGAGGCTGATAGTGATGGTGCTTCTGGTCCACGGGAACTTGTCCATGAGGATGATGTGGACCTCTTCGTAAGCACGACGCAATATATGGTAGCAAAAATACAATATATGCTGGAAATAAACGATATTTATTTCATTATTTTAATGACAGGTTACATTTTACATATTAATTTTATTTAATAACATTATATACGTTTAATTGACACAAATATAAACCAAGTACACTTAGTCATATCGGAAATTAAAATATTTCAAGCCAGTCAGTTCTATATACCACCACCACCTATTAAAATCAAAATTTCCCAATTAATCCTTCAATCGACATAATAAACAGACAAGGCACTGAGTAACTACCTGTGTACCCACCCTATAATTTGAGGGGCATTGTCGCAAAGGGTAGGGGCGATGGACAGATGGGACTTCCCCATGGGGCCGCAGTCCACGGGGTAGAGTACGTCCCGTGGAGACGCAATATTCACACCTCATTTCACAAGTACCATGTCTATTACGTTTGTCATCGAATAGTTAAAGGTTGATCGGTCAAGTAATATGTCAAGGTTTAGGGAAATGCTTTGTAGGTGTCATTTAGTATTTAAGGTTAGGTTTTATATTTAAGAGAGTCCTGTTGGTATAATTAATTGAAATGCAAAATTTAAATAATAAAAAAGAACGATGGCGACCTACTACTGTCACTGTCGTAGTTGGCAAGTATCTGATATTTCACGATGACTATGACTGTGGTTTACATTCTTAAGAATATTTAAACAATATATATCGCCAATCTTTTGTTAAATAAGAAGTGGCCGTAATTTCCATAAAGCATTGTACGGTTAAATAACAAACTGACTGGTAGAGCCTTGCAAAACTCATGAGATGTGTAGAAATAAAAAAATATATACAAATAAATTCTTCAAATTTTAAAAAATAACATTAACATCAAAAATAACATTGTAAAATCGAGACAACATCGTATAATTCTAATCTAAAAACAAAACAGGTGTTTGAAAGAGTACCCTTTTAAAAAAAATCTATTACTGTGTAATTTCAATATATCGAATGAATAATTTATTTTTGTCCCCTCGACGTGAACAGTTGTTCTGTAGAAAGACGAGCCTGGTCTTTAATCGGACCCCAATTTATTATAGAGTGTATTATACATTGTATGGAACAGTGTATAAAATGAAGCCGTAATGGAGGACAAATTATGCGTTGGGTGACAAGTGCGCTCCGTATGTCACGGTGTCCGTCACAAGCGATGCTGCGAGACACACGGGTGTCACGCTCAGAAATATATAATTATTAAAAGAATATACTTTTATTTTATTAGTTAAAAACTGGTGATTTAATAATGTAAAAATTTTATATGTATGTAATTTAATATGTATGTAATTTATATATGTATGTAATGGTATCGTCGAAAATATACATCACTTGAATATTGTACATCATTCTTTCCGAATTAAAATAAGTAGTAAGATACGAAAAATGATTTATTAATAAATTTATCTCAATGAAATACATTTTTTTTTAAATTATATGGATTTGACAGATATTTTTTTATAAATTATTATAATACATTGATTGAATGTAGTATTTAATTTTGTAAATCTAAACATGTTTCACAAATGCATATTATTACTTCATCTTATTGTAGAAAAGCAATGTGTAGATCTCATTTAAAAGTCGGCCACCAGCCCACCATATTATCACCGATAACACCCTAATCCTATACAATGACAATGCGCGTGGATTCCTTTATGCATTATCGAGCTTTGGTTACATTTTACATATTAAGCGCGGCTATAAGTTATTTCGTTAAGCATATATTAATTCTGTACAAAATACGTATATTATTTTGTGAAAAATGTAAACAACGGCGTTCAGAGACGTCAATTAGAATTTAACTATGATATTATGCATTTTATTTGTACGACCTTGTCCATTTGTCCAAAGATTGGCAATTGAATAATTTCATTACTATTTATCTTTATCATGAATTTATAGGTATATTATTATATTTTACAACTATAATAATTTATGAAATATAGGCTTCGATGCAGCGTCGAGGCCCTGCTATGAATTGTACAATTTTGCGATTGTACTTTCTCTACATTATATTAAATGCACTTACCTTCGATTTTCATATCTTCACATCACTTAACCTCCTACGTATTTATTGTTTTGGTCTATAATATATTATTATCATAACATTACTTTCAGTTCGATAACAGAACGTCTGTCAAATACTCAAAAAATCAATGTTACAGCGCAAGCGCAAACCGGTCAACTTATAATGTACCTATTACCAATGACAAAAGATTACAATTCCAATAGCATTGCTAAAGTTTTTTGCGCATGTCTCTGAGAAGTCTTATATTATGCTTTTTAAGTTGTTCTCGTAGCAATCTAGATGGCGTTACAAGTCTCAGGATTTTAAAACGTATAAGATCTTTTGAAGAATCAAGTTGGCGCGAACTTCGACTGTCAATAATTGAAGTGTTACTGCTATCTCAATTTTAAGCCAATCTAGAAATTAATGGGTTTCCTTGCAGCACGAGTGTAAGAGGAGAGCGTAATATTAGAGGTGCTGGAGGAATCAAAAATTCCACTAAAGCTAAACTAGCTATGCCTCCGGAATTCGGCAGTAAGTGGGGAACGGAGTGTCTTAACACTAGGTTCCCTTTGCCTACCCTGCTGTGTACGGGATACAGCGTGAAGCTTATTTACTTATTTTATTTTATTTATTCCGTAGCATAGCTGAAAAGAACAGACCATACGTCAGTGGAAACGCAAAGCTGTGTAAAGACATTCAATAATTATTGTATAGCATTGAGTAGTATAGCAGGGCAGAGAGAACCTATTACCAAGACAATCCGTTCTCCACTTTCGCACTAATTCAACACAATTAAAGCTAAGTGCACAATTGCACACATTTATCTATTCCTGGGAACATCATTCATGTCCGCGTGAAATAATATCAATGATACTAGCTGCGTTTCTCCTTTTAATCGCAGTTTTGATTTCTTGCAACAATTACTTTAAAACTTTAAAGCATTCTGATTTTATAAGCCAATACTTTTTGTTCATTTATTTTATTTTTTTCAGCTTCACGCTGTCTCCCGCATAGAGCAGGCTAGGCGGTGGGAAACTATTGTTAAAACACTCCGTTTCGAAACAATGCGTTTTGAGTGGCGGAACTTAAAGCTGCGCTTTTGCCTTGGCGCCAGAGGGAAGAAATGAAAATGTTCTTAAAAATTAATTCATTCCCCCGAGTGGGATATATATTTAACATAAGGTACTAGTATATACGATATAAAATTGCGACGTGTTTCTGAGAAATTGATCCACAGGCAGACATACAAACTGCTCAGACTGTTATATATTATGTATGTATCCCTTTAGAAAAGAACTAAACTTTAAAAGAGACAATTCCTAAAGATGAAAGTCACATTTCCTATCTTTTCCAGTTGTTACCGTTAATATTAATGATACATACAGCTAATATGTTTTTGATATCTTTATCATCACATTTAATTAATTATTAACAAAAATAACATGTTTTTTAAATTACATATTAATAGTAAAAACAAAAAAACCAATGCTTATAGAACCAATGCGTATCTTAATCCTTGAGACTTTATGAAAATATTAATACATAATTTTAACATAATATCTACATAGAACCTACAGAACTAAACTTGTCAAAAACTGAAAACAGCTCATTAAAATTTCCCATCGATAATAACCTCTGAAATTTTGATATACGATTCATTTTCTCTCAACTCGTCGCTGAAATAGATCTTTATTCCTTTAAATATAGGAACAGAATTTACTGGCACAACAAGGGGTTGCCTATATCTAGAAACAAGATAACCACCACGAACAATTGCTACTGAAAAATAATCCTTAAATTTCAGTTTCAGGACGAAATTTTCTTTGTCAATATATATAAGTAACGACGTTTCTGTATGAAAATATTTATGTTTATAGCGATCTGGTAGGGAAGTTAAAAAGAGACGGGCGTATGTAAGCGTGTGAGGGATCGCATGATCAATACATCGGGGGCTGCGTGGTCCGCAAGGCTCGCCTAATGGTCGTTTTCTTACATTTGCATCCTAATTGGCTATACTCTCCGCATTCCTTTTGTCTTGTGTGTGACGTAATTGCAGCGAATTAGCACCGCCTCGGATTTTATAGAAGTTTAGCTGGGTAATTCACCGGTGGTTCTCGTTAGTGTAGTTTCACGTTTTCAGTATGCTTCTTAGTATATGTGAGATAAATTTACAATTGAATTGTATTATTTTTATATATTTGCACGTTTATTTGAATATTAAGTAGACTAGTGATAAATCACTACTTTACCCTTCTATGAAACTATTTGAGAGTAATCTAACACTCTAGCAGAACTAAGCCTTGTTGGTTTAGTTCACAGCACTCTATTCAATTTATACAAGGACAAATTTTTATAGTACATATTACATAATTCGTATCATACAATTTACAATGTTTCATACACCTTTTGAACTCGGCAAGGCAACCCACAAACGCTTGGAAATAAAATTTGCAATTGCAATTTGTTAATTACAATTAATTTATTTAAATAAAGAAAAAAAACACTAAATCTCGCACACAGCAGGATAGGCAGAGGGAACCTAGTGTTAAGACACTTCCGTTCCCCACTTTCTGCCGAATTCTGAAGGTATTACGTATTGAATGGCAGAACTTAACGCCTCGATTTGCCTCGACACCAGAGCGAAGAAATAGAAATATAAACGTAAATAAATATTTCACCTTCTCGAGTGAGGATCGAACTCACAACCATCGTTTTACAGTCACACCCTCGTGCCGGTGCGCCTCCATCTATTTATATCAAGAATAAAAGCATTTCTCTTCAAGAAATAAACATAATATAATCTTCTCTTGTATAATATCTATATTCTTTAAAGAATTAAACATAATATAATCTCATCTTGTATGAGTATAATAAATGTAGATAAGAAACAAGAAACAATAAATATTCGTCTTTCTAGCTCCGAGATTTGTGGCGTGGCCGTGAGGTGGGCGGTTGCCAGGCAACCTTCCCCCTCGGATCACTTTTAAACTTTCATGTCGGAAGTTTTAAGGCTTGCTTGTGGCTCAGACTCTTTTTGTTTTCTCTCTTTATAATGGAAAACCTGATGTAATGTACAATCATCGGTTGAATTGTTTTTCTTTCGTACGATATAAATTTATTCCATTGGAGTTCATTAAATTTGAACTTTTATATAGAAATATATAACCGTTTCACAAGTATTTTTAATTGATTTGTTTGATAGATTTTTACTTAAATTACTATGTATGTATTTGATTTGATGTAAGTAAGAAAAGCAGTTTAACAAAAAGTAAGAATATCTAAATTAATAATGTAGATATTGTCTTAAAAGCT
This sequence comes from Heliconius nattereri, assembly GCA_013403645.1. Classification (NCBI taxonomy): domain Eukaryota; kingdom Metazoa; phylum Arthropoda; class Insecta; order Lepidoptera; family Nymphalidae; genus Heliconius; species Heliconius nattereri. The sequence continues at coordinate 3,140,543 of JAAIXI010000218.1, forward strand.
GTAAATTTCTGTTCACCTGTAAAAATAAATGTTTAACAAATTTATTTTGTATTTTAAAGTAAAAAAAAAACTAAAAGCTACGTTCCAACCATGCCCAAAATGCCTAAAGCATTATCATCAGTGCACGCAATATGTGAAAAAGGTGAAAAACATTTTCCCACTCATTTAATCTTGGAAAGTGTCAGATAATTCAGCACGCCACTTACCTAGCCATGAAAAACGATAAAAAAAACTCACGCCGCTTAACCGATTATGAAGTACGTCGAGATAAATGACGTTTATTATACTTTATGTATGTATGTGTACCTCTATCTCATATATATGTATATAATAAAATTAATTAGACAGTTTTTCTTAATATATCTATCGCATTTACAGGGTAGACATAGAGGGAGAGGCCGCTTGTCTTATCTATTTATTTATATTTATTTATTTATATTTTTATTAGGGAAACAAACAGAATACAAAATACACAAACATTACAAATTTAAAAGATGACACTCAATCCAACTAAGTTTCCATAAGTTTTCTAATAATAGAAAAAAATATGTTTTTGAGGAACCTGTCGTATTTTTTTAAGAATTTTAAACAAAACAAACGGCCATTGCTTCTACAACTCTACGATATTTAGTCTGGCGGAATTATCCTGTGAATAAACACTACTATTGAGGTAAACTATGTATTCATCTATAACTTGCCCAATTTTCCAAAGCTGACTAAAAGCTTGGATTATCCAAAAATCTTCAAAAAGGTTAATTTACATACGATTTTCTTATTAAAAAGAACTAGCATATATGTATAGAAATATCTATATAATAAGTATATTACAAATTAGTGCCCATATCATTTTAATTATTAAATCTGTAACTCAAAAGTAAACAGCGACCATCAGCGAGTTCTATTTTTCTGCAGGAAAAGTTGCCTCGCTAAGAGAGTGTATCGTACAAAATTGATGAGGGAACGAAACCGCGTCGCGGCCCGAAGGTGCTTTTAGCCCCTAATTGGCCAGCTTTTAAGACTACCGAGTTCGTTTGACGTCGCAGTAGGTACTGGTAGATAGAGAGGTTTTATGAGAAAGTTATTATTTGCTATGGAGGAAAGATCAAAAGATTTATATTGTGGAGTATAAAAATATGTAAAAAATGAGTGGTTGTGTCAAAAAAATTTTTGTAAATTTTAAACCAGAACATGTGTGTATGATCCCTGACCCTCTATGTTTACATAAGCTAATAAAATCTTTTTTTTTCTCTCATAAGAGAACATTGTACATACATATACAATGTTCGATGAAAATGATAATGAAGATTGGAAGTTTTTTAGAGTACCTAAATCATTATAAAAAGTTAAAGGTTGCGTGTAAATTAATAAAAAATTTAGACATTTTAAACATTAAACGTATTATAAGCCCAAAATTCTTTTTAAAAGCTTTTATTTATATTCTGTATTTGTAAAAGATATTTGATTTTTACTTCAACGGTACCCACTCTAAATTTGATTTGAAAATCCGAGTCTAAACATTTGAATTGATATGATTTTTATTGAAAGGAGTTTTATTGCAACAATAAATGTGTATTGATTATTAAATTCGAATCTTATGCCTTATCCTTAATTGTCTTCTCTTCGATATGTTTACAAAATTGATTAAAAACATAAAGGTAAATATATATTTAACAATAATATAATAAGAGTTTTTTAATCTACGAATACATTGCAATTTGCAACATTAAATTTATAAGGTTTTATATGTCTAACACCAAAAAAAAAAACTCACTTAATCTATGAACACGTGACAACAATAAAAAAGTTAACCGTCAATTCAAACAGTGGGCGGAAATAGGCGCGTGCGCTAAATTAGGCGGCAAATTTGACAGCGGGGAACTATCAATTTTCTTGTCAAAATATTTTCGCAAACAATCGACTTTTACACTCTACAAATAGCGCGGCCGCCCAGTTTGAAATAACAAAACAAAACCACAATTAGCATAATAGTTACTTCTATTGTTAAATAACGTTTTTGTAGAATGAATAAAGGAATAAAAAGTCTTTTATCCTTAGCGTTTACACAAAATTATAAGCGATTTTAGTCATCTTAATTAATTGAGTGTCTCAATTGACCTGCCTAATAAATCATGGGCTTGCATAAATATTTGATGTTGGAAAATGGGTTCAAAAGGGAAGAATTATAAAATTACCTCTCAAATGTTTCGCAGCAGTTTAGAAGGGTTATGCTTTTAGATTTACACACGATTTTATGTCTTTTATCTTTTTCAGATCAAAAGCTATGGTTTGCTTTTCATTTATTTTGGATAATCTATATATATAAAAGGACTTGTCCTCACTGACTGAGGTAAGACGCACGCACAGCCGAAACCGCTGTGCGTAGAAACGTGACATTTGAACAGATGCTTACTTTTGTAATCTGGACATCCACTAAGAAGGGATTTTGAAAAATTTTAACCCTAAAGGGGCGAAATAGAGGTTTGAGGGTTTGTATGGATTTTTTTTTAAAACTGCACCGATTTTTATAAAATTGTAAATGTAGACTCTTAAAAATATTTAATTGAACTCGTGTTCCACGGTTTTTTAGAATTTACCCCCTAATGGTGCCAATAAGGGGTTGAAAGTTTGCATGGAAAAAACTTTAAATCGCCACCGATTTTTATAAAATTTGAAATTTAGACTCTTAAAAATATTTCATTGGATGTGTTTCATGGTTCATTAGAATTCACCCCTAAGGATGCAAATAAGCAGGTGGAGCTGCGTGCGTCCACTAGTTAATTATATATTTTTTATTTCTTTTTCTTAAATTATATTGTAAATACTAAAATTTTTACAAGAATCGAAACCAGCTTACGTAATATTTATCATAAATATAACAAGCGTATTATAAAGAAGCTGTTATATTCGGGTGAGGATAAGCGTTCCGCCCGTGGCAGCTATTAAAAACTTATTAAACATCATCTCTGCCAATTACCCCCTCCACGCACCCCTTTCTAGTCAACTGGAGGAATATCATTGGATGGATATTTTAGAGGCGTTTTTATATTACTATATAAATATAAAGTTATGAAATGTGAAAAATCTTATAGAAGTTACAAATACGTACTTTCTTATAAACATAATATATTAGAGGGTTAACACATTCTAAATTATGTATATATTTTGATATAGCCTATGAAGATATATTTTTTTACTGACCATACATTTGTTCATAAGCCTTATACTGATCGTATGATAACATCTAATACAAAATATTTCTGTAATATTCTTTCTTTCATTTCGTCGTTGTAACACCAAATTATGAAACCAACACTAGAAACACTATGTGCAGATGAAATGTAAAATAATTGCTGTTAGCAGATAGGCTTGGGATCCGTTCTCCACTTTCCGCCTAAAATAAAGACATGACCAGAACAGCGCAATGAAAACCCACGTCCGCTTAAATATTACAATTCTAAATAAATTTCGTTTATCTAGTATGAGTAATATGTAATATGTCATATAAGTAAGTTGTAGCAAAGACGAGCGTCACTCGGACGCGGATGCGGACGCCCACAGGAAACACTCCACACTTCAGCGCAAATCTCCTTCAACGAATATTTTGGAACTTTAGTATGAATTTGTTTAAGATTTAAAATGGATATGTTACTTTCGTATGTTCGTGTAATATAATATAGTGTAAATACAAATAAAAATGAATTTGAATTATTTCAAATTATTTCCCACCATAATAAATATATAAATTAATGAAAAAATAGATTTAATAAATGATATAGAATTTGATTAGATAGGGAATAAGTAATAATATTAATTAATTAAATAAGACGATAAATAATTATTAAAATATTTTTTTAGCAAATGAGGATTAAACATCCCATTAAAGGTATCTTTATATTTTGTTGACAAATAAGGTTATAAGAATATCGCGCTTTTTCTTGTTAATCTACCAAAAAGACAAAACGCTTTGCTCTATAGAAGAAATGAACCAATGTAAAATGAGCTTAATTTTGAACGTAACTATTTTTTACTTACGTTCAAAAAATTAAGCAAATGTAAAATGAGCTTAACTAAAAAATAGTTACGTTCAAAAAGTTATGCTCATTTTACATTGGTACCTACTTTTTAGTAGGTCCACAGAAAAAATGTAAAAAAACATAAATTTATATTTTATAAGTTATTAACTTTATTTTATAAAATATTAACAAGTAGTGGACCCGAACGCGGCTACGCCCACTTGAACTATGAGAATATTTATTAAATATATTTATGAAATTATATTCAGTTTTCAATAGAGAGATGCGTTAAGCAAGCTCATTTTGGGTGACGTTTTCTAACAACAAACTTTGCAAATCGTTGCTTAGCAACGGCGGTTGTTATTAACATGGCGGAACAAATTGCATGTCAATTTAATAAGTATTTTAATATATTGGTATATATCGAAAATATTACAAATATAAGAAAAAAAGGTATCCTATGTTCATCCCGAGACCATCAAGTAACTCTATATGAGTATTTTATCACAATTAAATTAGCAGTTGGGCCCTGATTGCGTAAAAGACAGACAGACCGACAGACAGACAGAGTTACTTTCGAATTTATAATATAGGTATGGATACTAAATATGCAAGAAATAAAAGTTTTTTTTATATTTATTTTACTTATTAACAATATTATTCTGCATAAAGACAGAGCTTCCAGCCACGTGGCCCCAATAACAGATGAAAGACGTATAATTTGGCTTTGCGAGTATATATTACGGAATATCGGGTGAGCAGGGGTGGAGGGGGCGGTGTCGACACATGTCCAAACAAATGTCGCAAATTATTACTGATTCTACATCCTGTAGGTTCAATGTAGAATTACTTTTCATCTCTTAAAAGCTATATATGAATTTTCTAATAATAATAGTTAAAATGTTGATATGAGGGTGTATTAAATATTTATTGGCAAAGCAATTTTAGTAGTGTGTGTATTTTAAAATAAACTATATAAAATGTGTATTTTTAAATTTGTATAGCTGTGCATGCTTTCTTTATATCTATAATATACTCGTAATCATACCAAAATGAAACTATCCAAAATATTACAATTTTGATACAACGTATTTTAGAAGTATAAGTCACTATTTTAAAGGTAAGTCTCACGGCCCTGTGGCGCAACGGATAACGCGTCTGACTACGGATCAGAAGATTCCAGGTTCGAATCCTGGCAGGGTCGATAGCTGTTTTTGCTAAAAAAAATTTTTTATTGTCGTTACGTACTTGACGTTTTTTATATATTTTTACTTTTTTTAACCATTTTTATATTCATCTTACATTTACAAGTCAAAATAGATAACTCTAGTATACACACAACTGTAAAAAAAATTAGAAAAATTAGAAATTTTTGAAATTCGAATTTAGGATCCAGGGATCCTGGGAAGACAGGAAGGAAGTAAGATCCAAGGAAACCAAGGATCTAAATACGCTTAAGAAAATGTAAATACACATATAAGTTATATACATATTATACCTATATATTTAATCATATTTTAAAGACGTACATTTATTTTATAGAGGTATAATATCTAACTCAAAAACTTCTCAAAAGAGCAGGCAATTCATTAACATAGACATTTCTCTAACAATATTTTATTCCTATAGAAGGTAAAATTAATCAATTTACGTAACAAATAGACATTTTAAAATTGAAACAAAGCATATAACAAGCAAAATGAATATAATAAGGAGAGTACCTAAAAATAATATTTTTATCTTCTATAGTTAGTTAAAGCACAAATAATATGCATATCTTTGATCTACATTCAAATGACGACATTTGTGCATTGAAAATGATATTCTAAACAATCATCCGCTACTATTACCATAATAGAAAATAAAAGGGTTGATAATGTGATAAAAATAATGCAAGAACGCAAATGTAATCCAAACCGCAGACTCTGAAGAGAATTCTTATTGATTTACAATATCAATATGTGTAATAATTTATTTATTTATATTTTTATTAGGAAAACAAACAGAATACAATATACACAAACATTTCAAATTTGAAAGATGACACACAATCCAATGAAGTTTCCACATAAAAGGAAAATCCCGCGATATAATTGGTTAGATCAGTATATTTTTTCTCATTAATTTTCCTTAGTCGGTTCTAATTTCCCAACTACCCGTAATACTGTTTTTGTATGGTATAATGTAAATATTATGAAGGTGTAGCGCCTAATTAAAGCAATGTTCTGTTTTCAAGGATTTATTTATAAACAGAGTTCACGCTGTATTCCACAAAGCAGGTGCACACAGTAGGGTAGGCAGAGAGAACCTAGTGTTAAGACACTCCGTTCCCCACTTTCTGCCGAATTCTAGAGGCATTGCGTGTTGAGTGGCAGAACTTATCGCAGTGGCAGAAATAAACAGAGATTTTGGTAAAATAAAAGTTACACTATGAAAATTATAAATAATAATTATTATATTTTTATTACATGTTCATTCAGCAACCAGTCTACCAATCCTACAAGTAAGTAGGTATATCTGAAGTAAAGCGTATAGAGGAAATCCTTGTTGCTTTCTAACACAATATGAATCAACGGCCTACTGGATGCTAGTGGCTGCATTTCAACTCAATAATTGTTTAAGAGCTAGACAGACAGACGACTTATCAATATGAGTGAACTTTCTTTAAAAGTCTCATACCGTTGTTAGATAAATTAAGCTTAATTTTATGTTAATTTTATTTCTGTACTGGCATTTATTTTTTGCTTCTCGCGTTATCCCGCAACACAAGACAGATGAGAACTTAGTCCACTCTCGTCCACTCCTCTCGTTGTCCATAATTCGAGGAAATGTAAATAATCGGTAACCTATGTTGCCAGAGTGGTAGTCTTACAGGCAGACGCGCACCATTTGTGATTTAATACCAAATTTCATTGTTTTTATTTATGATCCAAATTCGAATACAAATATCACAAAAGTTTGATAAACATACATACATCTTTAAAATTTCAAAAACAATATGTATATAGCTTAGACTTAGCTTAGACTTAAATAAGCTTTAAGTTACGAATACTCTATGATGTAAACATTGCGTGTAGAGCTGCGGCACTCAGCGACATATCTTGTTGATGAAATAAAATATATGCATATTGTATAATTCTTATTGAGTCATGCTTCCATCTCTACTGTGTTACTTTACTTTTATACTTTTTTATAGGTTACTAAAGAAAATAAAACGCTACAGTTGGTTAAGTAAACCACGTGGTATTGCAAAATTATTTTTATTTGAAAATTATAATTACTAATTAAAATTTGATTATAAATTGCTGAACATAATAGCAGCTAATAAAAAAATTGCCGTCGGCCGCGCACTGAAACTCCCGCTCTGCAAGCAAACATACGGTCTGGTCTAGTGCCTATTCATTTATTTTTCTATTACATTTTATTTATAGAATATAATATATTCTATATATATACCAAAAATCTTGATATAAACAAGTCGTACTTATTAAAAATATAATAATAATATGAATATTTTCTTAATCTCCAACGCTAAGTAGATATCATAAATATCTAAAGGAGACATTGTAACTAAGTCTATATTTAAAAAGCTCACAGCCACATAAGAGAAACGCGTCACATCTCTATTTCAGCACATTTTACCTCAAGAAGTTCATACGTGATTTTGTATTTTGTAGAACAAAACGTGGTACAATGCATAAACTTTCAACGCAAGATCGACGAGGAGCCATGGAGACAATAAAACAAAGAGGAGCATATCTGGCCCGAAGCGGTGCGACGAACCCCGTGCGAGCGCGTCCACCAATAGCAAAGGCGCGCGGCGGCCCGGCCCCGCCCCCGGCCTGGGGGATGAATGAGACGCAGCATCCCTATAAAGATTTTACATCGATTACGGTAGGGAGCGAGCCGTTTCGCTCTCGCCCGAGGGCGGCGACGTGAGGTCCTCTCGCGCAGTCGCGAACAATTAACGCGCGGGGCGGCGTGTCGGCACACCACGTCACTATAATGTGGTTAGTCAGTGAGCGTCGGGGCCGAGCCGACGGCGACGGCACGGATCACGAGGTTCGAAGCGCGGGAGACCCGCGCTGCTCCATCAGCCAGCGCGCCGGCCACAGCACGGTGGAGTTCAAGAGCGCGGCGTGCGCGGGGGCCGTGGAGCCGCCCGCGCCGCCCCTGGCCACGCTGCCGGATCCCCAGCAGTTCAACATTTTCCCGGCCTTCTTCAGCCGCCAGCTGAACTTCAGCGCCAGCGCAGGTGGCGGCCAGGGCTCCAAGATCATGGAGGAGCTTCGACCCAACCTGGTGGGCGGGCTGCTCGGCGTGCCCGGCCTGCTGGACGAACACCAAGCCGATGCGAAGTTCCTACAATCAGGTGCGGAAAGCAAATACACACCGGACAAAGGTCGGAAGTGTAGCAACGCGTCATCGTCGTCTGCAGAGGAGTTTGGAGGATTGTATGGTGGGGACCATGCGGCCACGCCGCCTGCGCCACCTCTTAGTCGATCCTTGCAAGATCACTCAGGTATGCCTGACACATTTTGTAGATATTTAAAAGCATGCAAATTAAAATCACATTTAAATTTTAAACACGAAAAGTTTGAGTTTCAAATAATATTTAGATGTTCTTAACTAAATTTTGCACATTTTAAATATATTAATATTTTTAAAAATTGTTAATAACACATACTGATGACATGATTAATACAATAATTCCAAAACTTGTAAAGAAACCATTTTGTTTTTCCGGTTAGCTGCGTGGATGACATGTGAGTCGAAATTAATAGTTAACACCATTAATATTTATGTTTTAAGTAGCTTAATATTCGTGTTCGTCCAAAAACAAAAAGAATCGCTGTATTAAACTATAAGTTATTGAGAAATTAATTTTGTGATGAATTAGCATATCTTGCTTATTTGTTACCTATATACAATTAAATTTAAATAGGTTGTTCATTAATCTACATTTTGTTTACTTTTTTATTGCGCTCATAGTAATATTGTGGCCTACTCTTATTGGCCATTTTAGTTTTTACTTTATTGTGAGTATTCCTTTAACTAATATTGAAAACACGTTCAGCACCAATTTTATTATGACCGGATAATTAGCCGATGATTGAAGATATTTTCTTTTTGTTGTTTGTTACTGAAAGAAAAAGAAAAAAATGGTTATTTTAATCATTAATAAGTTTAAGTAGCGGAAGGAAAATAAACGATATTGCTAATAATCTAGAAAAGGATAAAAGGTACAGTGATGAGATAAACCTAAATAAATGAAAGCAATAGGTACGTATGCATTGTGATGAAATTGAGAAATGTATAAGACATTATTTGGACGTTGATTGTGAATTCTATTCACGGACTCGGATCCAATGAAAATCATTTGACCACGGAACGGAGGTACAGGCAGTACTTAGTTTTATAGGGGAGGATCCGTCATCTTTTGATGATGCACAGGCGAACTACGAGGCAAACTAAAAGTTCTCGCGGGAACTCCAAGTCGCTGTACAGTGTAGTGTGTTTCGTCGTAACGACTTTTTTTTTATTTCAAGTAGTTACTATTATTAGTACTACAATTGACTTGTATAGACTTTCTAAAAAAATTTTTTTAATTTCACGCTGTATCCCGCATAGCAGGATAGTGTTAAAACACTTCGTCGTGCACTTTTGCCGCCGCGGCCGTTACTAGAACGAGCATTCATTCCACCGAGTGGAAATTGAACTTAGGAACGTCACGTTTACCGTCGCACATCTGTGGCACTGCACTAAAACGGTCTTAATGTACCTTAATAACACGTTTCTTCTTCTAAACAGTGCTGCAATGGAGAGCATTAACTTTAAAGGAAATTAAGAATATAAAATATAAATTGTTAACTTATCATTAAAATCGGAAACTAAATAATTATGTAAATTAATTAATTAACGTAGTTTAAAACAGGGATATTAATAAATAAATTTAAAAGAAACTTGTTTGTTGTAGGTGGGTCTCTTAAACGAAAACATTGAGACATTAAGTAATAACCAAATGACATCTTGTCAGTGTAAAAATTATCAAAATAAAAATTATCTTCTAGCAATCAAAAACTATAGCAAGATGAAAGATTAAAGCTATAGCGAAATTATGTAAAACAAATTTGATTGTTCATTAAAAAAAAAAATAATTTTTATGTCACTGTATGAGTGTAATAAAATAATATACCTATATATTTTCTAAATTGACAGCAAACACGAGTAAATAAACAATTATATATTTTTACAATTTATGTATATTTTTAGTAAGATTACTTTATTAAATCCGAAATATAGTGAATCTTGACATCCGCAGAACCACGAGTCAGCGCCCCGCTCTCTTTCTCTCTCTCTCTGTCAACGAAAATTAAACTCTCACTAAAATTTAGCGGAAACTGTGGAACTAACTCTCTGGGCACTACCTTCCCTCTGTCTAAAAAAAATTGGACAAGCGCGAGTCTGGCTCGCCCACCGAGGGTTCCGTATAAAAATTGAAGGAGTCAAGCTTTTTTTGAAATTTGAACTTAGCCTAGCTAAAGCCCTTTCATGTGATACCTCGCTTGAACTAGCGGCCTAAATACCAAATATTGGCTCCCTTTTAAATTATTTATTATTTTTTAGGCTTTAACATCAAATGTTTAGTGTAGATGCTAGCTGCCAAATTTCATGATTCTATGTCAACCGGATGTACTCTATTATATTTGATTCCCTTGTTTCCCTGTTTTTTGCGATATAAACGACCTTATCTTTTTTTAAGTAAGTATAGAAATATTATTTATTCAGAAAATCAAGGGACCGTAGGTTTTTGTACATTTGGTTTGAATTTCAACTCGATATCTCTAAACGTTCCTGAGATAAAGGCTCTGGACAGACAGACAGTAAGGATGGACAGCAAAGTGATCTTATAAGGGTTCCTTTTTCCTTAAGAGGTACGGAACCCTAAAAAGAAAGTACATTGCAATGTCTCTGAAAATGGCTGGAATATACAGCGTCTAATGCTGGTATCGTCGTTATATTAAAAGATAAATTCCAAATTTTGAGACTTTTTCCATAGCGCTAGATACAATAGGTATGTATATTTTTTTTAAATATTACGAACAAATTCCATCGGAGTATATTTTTTCCTTCAGGATACCAAGCAATGCTTCACATTGATTACATCTAATGATAAACGTCAAAAGTAATGAATAACTTTTTCATTGCTCAGTGTATCCCGTGAAATAAATCCCCAATTTAATTTTTCAATAATCAAAATGTTACATGTTACATGAAGTTTTTTATGTGAATTAAAAATGTAGTGATGTAAGTATATTAATTAAATATACCACACGACTGTAGAATGACTTGCGGCAGTGTTTGGGCATAGATAGCTCGTTTACAACGATTTTAAAGGCTGGCAACGTACTTGCAGCTTCTCTGATGTTCACCAGTAGACCTGTGCACTTTGTCTTTTCCATAAAGAATTTCGCTACGATAATTTCCACAGAAAACATAGTTCCTTTTTTTTAAATGGCTCAATGAAGTTCTTATTTAAAAAATAGTGGATTTTTAATCTTTATTCCCTCCCTTTAGTAGCGAAATAGCAATATTTGAGAGATTGTGAATTTTAAACTGGTAGTAGCAAAAACACATGATATTGATATCCATATTAATTACCTACTAAGTCAATAATAATAAGTAGAAGGAATAGCTTCCAGATTTTCTTTTCAAACTGTTAATCATTATTGCACCTCCTCAGTAAAATTTTCACACTTCCGCTATCTCTGTCTATCTGATGCTTACATTTTTTTTTTATGAGGAACAGACTTCCACAAAAAAAGCTTTCATTCATTTTTTAACTCATTATGAGTAGAATTTCCAAATATCTATCTTAAGTGAATTTTTACTTGATAATAATACCATACCGACCAATATTCTTGGAACTAACTTCGATAATTAAAGCTCAGCGATGATGAGTCAGAAGGTGAATCATCACGTGGTGTTAGTATTGCTAAAACTTTCCAACTGAATATTTTCAAAAAATAAACTAATATCTATTATTTTAATTTAAATATTTTAAATGAATTGGTCTTCCTATGTTATTAAAAATCGTCTGTACTGACTTTGTTAGACGATTGTCTAACAAATAATTACTAAAGAAAATATCAACAGGATAAATAATATTATCCCAATATACTCTTCTTCTTCCTCCTGGCATTAATCCCGGCGTATCTTGCCAGGGTCTGCCTTCCTGCTTTACTGCACTTTACACGATCTGTAACGTCCCGTGTGGTAAGTCCATTGGCTCTCATGTCCTGCATCGCGACATCCAACCAACGCTTCCTTGGGCGTCCGGGAGGTTTAACTCCAGGAACAGACATAGCCAGACGTGGCAATCATCCCTATTGGAATACTAACAAACCTATCTGACGCCATCTTAATTAAAACATAATCAGCATTAGAGCACTATTAGCTGACAAAGCGAGACAAGCCAGTATGTGGGATTTCGGACACGTATTGCGACTCTATCCAGAATATGTACGTATTACAATTTCAATTAGAGTAATATTGCAAACAATCGGCCCGAGGCTGACGTCATGAATACAAAATGTCGCTAACGACCGCCTGCCCCCCGAAGCCTGAATTTTCAAGCGGGTATATAGCGGGGTGGCTATACTCGTATGCGTATTCTACCCGCGTTTATAGCGTGTACAAAGTGATATTCGCTAAATACTGGAACCGCCTTTTTAATGGTTTTAGATCTTTTTTTTATATATATTATGTATATATTGGGGGTTTTTATATTGAAATACTGTTACGTTTTAATATAATAACGCCTAGGTATATGTTAAAAGGAAATAATATGAGTTCAAAGATGATGGAATAATTATGACTATAATAAAATAAATCGTTTTATTTTTATTTCAAAATTAACTTTTTTACTTATAACTATAGAAAAATAAAATAAGTTTTTAATTCGGCCTCCTACAGATGTAGAAAATAGTTTTAAAACAGCACAATGGTATTAGGTAGTAAGAATAGTAGAGATTAAGAGCAAAAATTCTGTCGCTAGATTTCAAAATATTACAGTCGTAGATAATTACGCCCAATACAGGTATACTCGTATACTATTTCTTTTTACTTGATTACACATTCTGATACAAAGCTAAAATAAACAAAGTGATATTATATTATTTTTTATTATACTATCATTATTCCAGAGACTTTTGCAAAAATAATAAATAGTGTCGTAAAACTGAAAGCAATTAATATATTTTTCACGTCCCCTCTACAATATATAGAGGCTAGGTACATATAATAGGTACACTCTTATATATCTCTACCGGCAGCGCGTCACGTACTGGAGCTAACAATGGCCGCGCGGGACGTGAACGCAATGTCTTACGATCCGCACAGGCTTTAACTATCATATTAATATAATAAATACAGAAATATAGTTACGAAACGAGGTTTATTTTAAATTGATAAAAACGTATGGTTTAATCTTTATATCAATAACGGGATACAACAATTATTTTCAATTTTTGAAATATAATCTTTATACCTATACTTTTAGAATTTCCAAAATATATTAAAAGGAATCGATCTAAATTAAATAATCAACATTTCTATAGTTAGAAAAACTAACTCATACAGAGAAAAATACAAAAAATCGTAAGATTAATGTAGAGCATGAAAGGCGGTTTATTGCTAATAGCAATCTCTAACAGACAACCCTTAAGGAGAGGAATTCAGTTTTAAGACATATGAGTTAAAGCAAATTAGAGATCTAAATCAGATGTATATAACTGCTAACTACTCTTTATATTTTTTTTCAAATTCACGCTGCATCTCCCATATTGCAGGGTAGGCAGAGGAAACTTAGTGTCAACACACTCCGTTTCCCACTATCCTCTTAATTTTCGGGGCATTATGTCTAGAGCGGCGGAGCTCAATGCCACGCTATTACCTTGGTACCAGAGCGAAGAAATCTCATTTCCCCGAGTGGGAATCGAATCCACACAAGCTTGTGACCCCGCGACCTCGGCTTCTCTTTATATAAGAATGCTTTTAAAACAAAGTCAAGATTAGAGCTTTCTCAATGCTTAATTATAGCTTGCGACGTGACGTGACGTGACGGCCTTTATCTCTTCTAAGTTCAACACAAGCGACGAAGCGACACATTATTAGTATCTAAATATATACTTCCCGAGAATAGTTACTTTGATCTCATCTATTAATTATTATGGAAAATTTTATTAAATATCTGTATTTCACAGCCTTGACATTTATTGGTACACATAAGTTCATATATTTTATTTCAATATAAAACTATTTTTTAATAAAATCATTTTTTGAAATTGATTTCATAACCGGTAAATGAAATATTTAATATTTTCATTTCTTCGCTCTGTTGTCGAGGCAAAAAGCGGCACAATTTCACAGAAAATGGAGAACGGAGTGTCTTAACATTACGGTACACCCTCTACCTACCTTGCTGTGTTAGGGATACCGCGTGAAACTAAAATAAATATAAAAACCGATGCTTAAACCGAAAAATAAAAAATATATAACGGTTGCACAGTTATGTAGTATATTAGAATACGTCTAATTAACGATCGTTGTAAGTTCGAGCCCTACTTGGAGTTTGTATTTGTTCGATTTCATATCCTTTGTACTGCCTGTAAAGACAAATGGCAATGTTCAGTTGAGTTTTGTCAATTCGAGCTGAAAACGCACAAACAGACTATCCTGACTGCGGGATAAAGCGTCAAGCTGAAAAAGAAATATGTAGATCACTCTACCACTTCTTATTTTTAAACCAATCATAAAAACATTTGACAGCTGTACTTATAATTGACATTTATGGGACATTTATATGAATAGCTAACGCATGTTATTTTCGATATTCAATACAGTTATATTCATTTAACCAACAAATATTAAATAGAGGTAAACGGGCACCGTCAATAGGGATGTCCACATGAAGTGACATCCGTAAATACAGTATTCACGCAGTAGGTACTTGTATAGTATAATCGGGGACGCGTGTCCGTCGCGTGCTATACTAAAAGACCACACCGGAATTTTTACCTGTACTTTTATAATGCTTAATAGACATAAAATTTGAAATGTTGAAAATCTTTACATATAAAGAAACAGTAATTTTACGACGTCGTTGTCTGTGTATGGAAAATATATGCGAAAGTCAATTATTTGTAGCATTTAGCAATTTAATAGAACCCAAAACATTGACTTTTATTTTTATTTATTTGTATTTATCACAGTCAGGTAATTAAAATATGTGGTGTATTGAATCTTGTCGTTGATCTTCCCTTATGTCAATAGGAAGTAAAATATACAACATAATGAAAAGAATTCTTATATCTTAAGTGTCAATTAAATTTTAAATACAATCATTGCATTGGAAATTTTCTTTTTACTAAACACAAAAACAGTAGGTAGGTTCTTATAACAGAAGTAAATTCCAAGTGTTTTTCTATAAAATGTAGTACATTAAATCCCTTTAATAACAAACCAATATGCGCATAACTCTTAAATTAAGAGGCTCTCGTGATAATAGAGAGCGCACGCGCCGTCACCCTAAATCCTATAAGCCCATTGTGACTGCCGTGACCCCAGCTGCCACTCGAAAAAACTTACAAATGTCCAACGGGTTAAGGATTTGAAGATATTTTTTTTTAGCTTTACGCTGTATTTCGCAAATAGCAGGGTAGGCATAGGGAGGAACCTGGGAACCTAGCGTTAAGACACTACGATCCAATAAATAATCCGAAACCAATCGGGGTGTCTTATTTTTCTTCCTTACTTCCTTACTACTCCCCTGCGAGGAATTAACGTATCGCGTTTACTATAATTTTAAACTAACATGTATACTAAAGCAATTTAAGTAGAAAATAGATACACGTACAAAAGTAGCTCTACTGCAAGGAATCTGTGTGATCAATCAAAGATCTAAATCAGAGGGATTTGCGGCATTTGCACCGATTATAAATCTATTAAGGGTTGCGACAACATATGGACGCTGCAGGGTAAAGCGCGCTGGAGTCCCGTGGCGCCTCATAGGGTGCCAAATATGTAATGGTTTTTTTTTTATTTTTGAGATAAAATTACTATTTATTCGAAATCAGAATTCGAATGAAGGGAAATATAGTTTAATATATTTTTTATATTTTTAAAATGTTTCATAACTTAAAATATAGTTTTATATGTCTTTCATGATAGATGATTATCTATTTTATATATATATTTGTATGATGTTCAGAGATATTTAATAAAAAAAAATACAATATGAATTTTGCTATGTAAATAAAATTCAAGTGCAGTAGAACAGCATCTGATTGCAAAATCTCATTATGGGTTAAATAATTAATTGCATTTCCTCGCTCCGGCAATACTATACACAGCGTTGAGTTCCGCTACTCAACACGCAATGTCTCGATTTAGGGCGGAGAATGGAAAACGAAGTTGAATAAAAATCTTTCATAACGATCTATCCTCAATTTTTCAGACATAACACTTGTTTATATTAATGAAAAATATTGACTAAACTCAGTAGTATATGAATACTTCTTATTAAGTTCTTAAAAGCTGAAATGATAGTAAGTTTAAATAATCTTACTCACAGTAACCAAACGTAATAGTTTTATGGGGGCCTCGTTTCTCCAACATTACACCTACCGGGCCCCGCATCCAGGGCAGTCATCCGACACCTTTCGGCCGCCACAGATGGCGCTTTTATGTCAATCGTCATAATTAGGGGATTAGGGCCCCCTAATGACATGTTACATTGAATCTCCGTTACGCCCCCGGACAAATGTCACACTTTGTACGACAAATAAATATTGTGCGTTGACTTGTAGCGAGTCACTACCGATTGTGTCAATGTCTTTTGTACTACGAGAGGAATCGTTCAACCCGATACAATTTTTTTTATAATATAACTTTAAAAATATACAAGTATATATCATATAACAGCCGTCGTTGCGCAGTAGGCGCATTGTAGGTTCGATCCTCACTCGAGGAAATCAAATATTAATATTTTCATTTCTTCACCACTCCACTCAACCCGCAAAGCCTCCAGAATTTGGGGGAAAGTGGGCAACGGAGTGTCGTAACACCAGGTTCTCACTGCCTACCCTGCTGTGTGCGGGATACAGCGTGAAGCGGGTTTTTTTAATATATATATCAGTTAAAAAATAATCACGTTATCTTAATAGCATTACGAAAAATATCAACCAAACCGAAACCGATATATACGGCGTCAAAGCGTCTAAAACATAGAAACGAGCAAAAAAAAACAACCTTTTAAACGTTAAAAGGCTCCGTTTACCGCGGACGCAAACACTTAGCTCCATGTTAATTAATAAGTAGCTTGGACGCCGTCAAAGGGAATGCATGAATACTTGCCAAACCGACCTCCGACGGTGCTTTTAAAATGTCCCCCCCTTAATTCGAAAGCTCAGGGAAACCAGAGGTAAACTGATTATGTCGCCAATATGAGACTTTTTTACAGAAACGAGCATAAAGACTTGAATACTCTCATGTGAAAATTTAGGTATAGTAAGTAGGTTAAAATTAAAGTAGTAATAATAGAATTTCATACCGCTCAGAGGATAAGAATAAATTTCAAAAGCTAGCTTCAATATTTAACATAGTTAGTTGTCTTTCTAAAAGAGTTTGCATTTAAAAATTAATTTATGGTAGCTTCAAGTATAATAATATACGGTTAATAAATACTCATGTATGTACTCATGAATGTTTGTCAGTTTATATTGACTTATTTATTTAATGTTTATTTAATTATCAATGTCAGTTTGGTAAGCTACAGATTAGCATTGGTTTTTTTCTCATCGTATTAAATTTTTAAGTACACGAAAAGGGAAAATACATAAAGGTTGTTAAAAATTATACCCGAGACTGATAAATTAATCTTTCCTAAAATTTTAAAGATGTATAAAGATATAAATAATTATAAATAATTGAATATGTTATGTAATATATATATATTTATTTTAATACGTTTCAAAATGTATTTGCAGCCGCTATTCAACCAACATTTGTCCTGCAGAAGCGAGCTATTCGTGCAATCTATAATTTAGGCCCCAAAGACTCCTTAAGGCAACTTCACGCTGTACTGCACTGTTTACGAATCTGTCTCCAGGAACCGAGGCATTGCGTGTTGAATGGCGAAACTCAACGCCGGGCTTTTTGCCTTAGTGGCAGAGCGGAGAAATGGCAATATTAATAAATAATAGAGATACGCCGAATAGTGGTTTGACCGAATAACCGAATACCGAATACTATTCGGTTTAAACTTTACCGAACCGGATATTCGGCCGAATTATTCGGTTTTTGATTATTTTGCCACGTAAACTTTAACTTGAACTATTGACCTGTAGCCTGTACCTCCTCTCGTGTAGTCCGGATGAGATCGTGGATGGCGGTGGTCACTTGTTTCTGTGTCTTTTATCATAAAAAAATACTCCTGGTAATAGTGTATATAACGAACGTTTATTTTCGAAAATAAGAAACTTATATGAAAAAAAATGCACAAAGTTTACCATTAATTGATTATAAATATTAAAATATGTACGTTTCTTTCCACTTAAGTTTTATTTTATTTCTGATCTACGAGGGGCGTTCAATATATTCTTGGTATCAGCCCTGGAAAAACCACACAAATTAAACCCATTTTCTTTATATAGGTGGGAGTAGTCCTCCAAAATCTCAATACATTTATTACCTCGTGATATTAACTTGTCAATTCCCTGCAAAAAATAATGCCTGAATGCACATTTATTATCTTCAGCTCTTCATCATCTACNATAAATATTAAAATATGTACGTTTCTTTCCACTTAAGTTTTATTTTATTTCTGATCTACGAGCGGCGTTCAATATATTCTTGGTATCAGCCCTGGAAAAACACACAAATTAACCCATTTTCTTTATATAGGTGGAAGTAGTCCTCCAAAATCTCAATACATTTATTACCTCGTGATATTAACTTGTCAATTCCCTGCAAAAAATAATGCCTGAATGCACATTTATTATATTCAGCTCTTCATTTATTTATTAGCCTTCAGCTCTTCATCATCTACCAATGGTTTTCCACGGACATGTTGATTTGTGGTTTAAAAGACGTTTCATATTTAATTTCTACTGTGTCGTGCAGTCAAGTAAATAGAAATACTTGAACCGAATATATTCGACACCATAACCGAATAATTCGGCCGAATACGAATATTGAAAAAGATGCCGAATAATTGAATACCGAATACCAAACGAATATTCGGCGCTTCTCTAATAAATAATAATTAATTCCCTCGGGTGGGGATCGAACTCGCAACCGTCACGTTACATTCATATAATTGTGCCCCAATTATATATCAAAAGTAAAGTAGTTAAAGATTTACTAAAGACATAAGACCACACAACGAAACACAAACGACGTTCTCAAGCGCCGTGTCTCTAGAAGGACTATGACGAAACAATCAGTTCAATGGGACTGCACGGAGTCGGAATCATTAGCTTTAACAGTGTTAAAGCAACGCAATTACAATTACGGCGAGCTGAACTTGACCTACGACAAGGATCGATCCGGCCGGCTACCCGCTATGCAAATAAGAAGTCGCTTCTTTGGCCGGACCCGCGCTAAATGGGGTCGAATAAGATAGCCTTATGCAAAAATTGAACTTATACGTAGTTTTACTCTGATCTTATTTCTTTTGTTTGTTAATGGCGCAAAGTATATATTATATACATTATATATTTATTTAATTTGGGGAACGGAGTGTCTTAACTCTAGGTTCGTTCTGCCTACCCTGATGTGTGCGGGATACAGCGTGAAGCTAATAAATTTATGTAATGTTCTCTACTCTAGAGTAAGACTCTATTTAGTAAATACAAAATGAATTGACCTCAAAAGTATTTATTACATCTTATATTTATTATAGTATTCTTAGAATTATTAAACTATCCACATAACATTTCATATAATGCATTCATTGTAAGCTAGGTTCTTATATAAAAATATACTTATTCAATATAAAATACAGTCTCCATGTCACTTACTCTTTTAGGTACCGGCATAACTGGTTTGACTTGAAAGAAAAATTTTCTTTTAGTTATAGGCTTAAGTAAATTTGATGTCTTTGTTTTAACCACTTTTTTTATTTCACCTGTATTCTCTGCAATTGTACTATTTGTAGAAACTCCAGCTGGAATGTTGACTATTACGATTGTTGGATTTTTTGCTTCAATATTAGAACTGTTCATTGCTTTAGCTAGCGACGGCAAAAGATTAATAGAATTAGTATTTGAATCATTCAAATGTAACTTCGACAGAACTTTATTATTATTCAATGCTATGTTTTGAGTAGCTGAATTCTTAAATTCTATCTGTTTCTCAGTTGTTACAGCTATATTATTTTTAGATATGGCTTTTGAGCTTAACATTTCACCGGTATTCATTTTATTAACATTTTCACCATCACTGTATCCATTATTGTTTACTTGTCTTGGATTATTCTCCAAATTATTTGAAGTTGGAACATCCGGACGGCCCATACGAAGTTCTTCGTCATTGAAATTGGAGGGATCCCTGTTACTATCACGCTCTTGCGAACCAGAATAATCGTTTTGATTTGAAGTTTTTCAGGTTCCCGGTTAAAATCACCTCCAGGTTCATTAATAGGGTAATTTCGCTGCTGTGGTGCGTCGTAATCGTTATTTCTGTTATAATTCATATCTCTACTAGTGCCAAGGTTGTAATCTAGATAATCGTTGGGAGCATTTTGATTATTATTGAAATTTAAAAACGGTATATTTGGTCCTTGCTGAGGTACTCCATTATTACCGCCGAGTAAGAGATTCAATAACAGTCCAGCATTACTATGTGAAAAGAATTCTGAAAACATTTTTGTGTGTTACTTATAGGTGCATATCATTTTTTTAGGTAAGATTAATATACTGTTATTTCATAAGCTACACTACATTTTCTTTCATTTTTGTAAATTGGTATAAAAAAAAATTAAAAAATAAGTCGAATCACTCACTCTCTCATAAAGTCAGTCAGGTTACAACAAAAAAATAATAAAAATATAAAAAAACGTACCAGTAATTAAACAAATAAATAATATACAAGTGGAAAAGTTCATTGTTAACACGACTGTTTCTTAAGCAAAATATTCGTTTTCTAATAACAGTAATTGGTATAGTAATTAAGACATAACTGTTAATTTAACATCGCCAAATAGCTTAAGCCATTAACACTAACCAACCTACAATCGTGGCGGGTAAACATTTTTTTGTATAAAATCTACTTTAATAAAAAATATACATTCTATAAACATATTGTATATTTTTAATGACGGTTCCTAGATGAAGTATCAATAGTAAAAAATTGAAGTATTTTTGTTGTTTTTTTTAACTGCTCCTTTGAACTGTTAGTTAGCAAGAATCTTTTACGTTACATACACGTTTAAAAAACGCATAAATATATTTTTTTATTATTTTGGAAAAAAAACATTAAGACTATACTTCTCAGTAGTTTAAAAGGGCGATAAAAATAATGCGAGCTTTCGCTTTCGATACCTTACCTAGGGGCCATTCACATATAGTTTTTATATTTTTAAAAACGTTATTTTCTCCTTAATAGCAGAGGGAGCCTTTAAAAAATTGAAGCCAGAACCGGGCGGGACCAGCACGTCGGGTGGCACATCGGCATTGTCCCCTTCACTAGGCCCTCAGCACGCCGGTCACACGCCAACTACAGCCTCCTGTCCGACGCCCGCGAGACGACGCCATAGAACTACATTTACACAGGTAAAAACTAAAAAAAATGCTATTTCTGAAAGATCGTCATAGATTTGTTATATAATCTTCTTATTATACGTTTTTAATAAAATCAGGAATATAGAAAATTTCAAATGAGATTATTTTTATTTTAAGAACAAATAAAATAAAAGTTATATAAAATCTAAAAAATATCACATCCTTAAATGCAATGTAAACTTTCACTTATGAAACTCTGGTGAATAACATTTAATAAATTTCTCAATATTACAAATTAAGAGTCAAAAATTTTCATCCCCTTAATGAGTATTTTTTACCTTGTCACACTTATAATAACATAGATATATTTCCCTTTAACAGGAACAACTAGCAGAATTAGAGGCGGCATTTGCAAAATCTCACTATCCAGATATCTATTGCCGGGAAGAGCTTGCAAGGACAACAAAACTAAACGAAGCCAGGATACAGGTACTTGCTTTAAATTTAGTAATATTACATTTATATAAAAAAAAATAACGAAAAAACAAAATTTTGGCAACATTACTGAAAACACTCAACCCATCGCTTTTTCCTTTTCTTGAGTAGAATTGTCGAAATATCAATGATGCGCGAATACTCGAATAATTTAATTTGGAGCGTAGGCCGGAGGCGTATTGAATTAAAGCGCCATCTGTCGTCCACGGCCGTATGAATACGAAATGCTTACAGTCACTCGCGAACGATCCTTATCTCAGTTTTAAAATTGCTCAATCCCTAGAGACTCACTATTGATTTATCCCAAGAGCACCTAATTCGGAGTTTTAGATATTTTACCCTGAATACGACTTTTAAGTTTTAACTTAAATCATTATGTATATGTAAATAATGGAAAAGGGTATTTTAATCAAAGTAAAATCTTGTCAAATTCATTTTGTCGCCTCCATATTAGATTTGACGATTTCATAATAATTATAGTGAAATAGTCGCACGTCAATAGACAACTGAGCATTTCATAAAAAGCAATAATTTTATTTCGATTATTTCATGGAATCGTCAATTCTACGATATGACTACGACATAGAGATCTTAAGGCGTAACATAAAATATTCATTTAAATATAGAACCTTGCTACATTATAATAACAAAATATCTTTTTTTATAAATGAGATAAAATTACATTAAGAAATGACATAAGACTTTTGCATTTTACCGTGAAAAGGTCGTAAAATGTACGCAAATAGCATATTCTGAAGTGTCAATACATATGTATATCTAAATAGCGTTGAAGCTTATACTAGGGTACGTACGTACCTACACTCTGGCACGCGCTTCGTGGGAGCCTATTAACGTTCAGGCGATGCTACATAAGAATGTAAACGTTAAAGACGACGGCGACGTCGGGTTCCCTTCCAGAGGAAATTTCGATATAAAAATACAACATCGTCGGGCGGCAGGGGAGGATGGGAGGAGGAGAGAGGGTGGCCCCTGAGGCATTGCAATCCCATCAAATGGATCCGTAACGAAGTTAGCCGCTCATCCTCCCCGCGCGCCTCTCGACATTGTCTCTGCCCTCAAATGAATTCTACAATTGGAAATAAGAAAATGTTTTGTTGGATCCGTGCTTTTTCAGACCATTTTGCTCGTATAACATGCCGCTCGGGTACATGGGTTTTTTTTTTAAATGTCTTTAGGATATTTAATGAATTTGATCTCGATGTTAAAGCGTCCTTATAAATAATTTATAGAATCGTTAAAGTTTCACAAAATCATTTATATTCTTTGTAGATTGGAACTCTTTTTGGTTTTATTTATGTCGTTACATGAAGACTTAATTTAGACATAAAGACTTTATTTTATAAAAAAAATAAATGTTAATTCCGAGTAATAAGTAAAATATTAAATTCAAATTCAAAATGATTACTTGAATATACAACTGAAATAAGCTTAGTTTTGTAAGTAAATTTTACATATCATTACTTTTAAATTAAGATATACCTATTAAATGTATATCTTAATAGATATTTTAAAATTTACTTATAATAAAAAGAATATATGATTACATTTTTATATAATGTAGTTTATATACAGACGTAGACATTAATAAATAATAAAGCCTAATTTATTTACTATTACGCTTCTATATGTGAAATAAGAAAAAAGTCTAACAATAATAAAATAAAACCTCATTTCGAGTTGAAGATATCCAATAAGCGATTGTAACAGATCTCTCTTTAAAAAAAAACACGGAAATTGCTTCGTTTTTCATCACAACGCGCGCGGCGAGGGACGGATGTCAAATTGCTTTGCGAAAAAACTAATATCCCCCATGTTCCTTTACCCTGTCTATATACTATATACTAGTTATTTATAATGTATAGCTCTTATTGCATTAGCTGTAGGGTCCAAATCACTAGGAGATAGTGAATTGTGGGATGTTATGTATCGGTTTATTTATATGAGGAGTGCGTCCGGAGGGCGTCTCCCTTGCCCTCTCCCTCGTTCTGTAATCAGCTGTAATCACCATATCAAAGTACGCACGCCTCATTCCCGTTGACAACACAGATTAGGGCCCAGCGCGACGTTTGTACTTTGTTTTAGAACATAACATGTTGGGAAATTAGTCAGCTATTATACGATCCTATATNTTAAATTTTTTTCCATTTAAGCACTCACGATAGTACTCTCTACTTACAAAATATACTTTTCTATAAATGTTTATTTTTCTTTTCTATATATATATTTACAAATATTACTAATTCTCATCAAAACAGGTGTGGTTCCAAAACCGTCGGGCGAAATATCGTAAACAAGAAAAGCAGCTACAGAAAGCACTAGCGCCCGCAGTGCTGCCTGGCTGCAATGGAATGATGCGGAACATCCAGGGCTATAGAGGTTACCAGCCTTATCCACATCCTAACACTATCAACAGATATCCACAGGTGAGGCAAGAAATATTTACTTGTATAAATTATGTTCATGGGAGTGGAGTGTCTTAACACTAGGTTCCCTCTGCCTGCCCTGCTGTGTGCGGGATACAGCGTGAAGCTGATTTGATTTGAATTGTTTCTCTTATTCCAATTTGAATTCTTTAAGACATACATAGAGTCGTTAAAAACACTAGTTCAAAAGCTCTCTTAATAATTAAAAAATATAGTAAATGCTTGTATTACCAATAGGTGTATTAATGAACTTGTTTTTATTCTTTATGCTGATTTCAATGCGATAACTGAATATCCCAAAATGCATATGCAACTAAAGTCCAATGTATTTACAACTTCAATCAAAGGTTTAAGTTAACTTTTAAATGTTAAAATATAATATAATCAGGTTTATAATAATATTATTTTTTAAAATATAAATAGCACTAGTAGAGCGTATTTAAAAACAGATCTTTTAAAACTCGATACAGTAAAAAGTATAAGTTATAGGATGTAACAAAACTATTTGAAACATATTGATAATATTGAATATCACAAATTAATCTTACTATTTAAAAAAAAAATAACAAATTAAGAAACCAATTGCCAAGTCCAACACGAACAATAAGACAAAACAATTAATATTTCGCTATATAATTTGGACCACATCCTCCGTAGTGCATATATCGGCGCAGTAACTAGTGCATTGTCCGCGAGCTGCATTGGTACTCGTATTTGCATTATTTTCGGCGACCGCGCTCTCGCACAATCTCATTATGGCGTAATCAGAGCGACTGATTATCGCCGCGCGCTAACGAGCGATCAACGTTTATGCTATAAATCTTCTTTGTACTATTGGAAATTGCTATTCAATAGTAAAGTTTCCTAATGCTAAATTTATGTTACACTTGTGGGCCCGTCCGGGGCTGCGACCGCTTGAAATAGAAATAATAATACACAAATTGAAAACTAAACATTCAGCCAATTCAGTAAAACAGTTGTATAAAATAACTGCAATTGGCAAATTTTTCGAGCTAATTACTTTAAATTGACATTACCGATTGTAATAAAATAAACCCTATATGTTTTCGGAAGCTAACCAGAATCCAATAGTGATAACCCCATCTAAATCGGCTAAGCCGATTCTGAGATTAGCGGTAACAATCGCATAGACAAACAGACATTTTTAAAAATCATTGTTTTGGGTTCTGTTATGTTAATAAAGGTTCCCAAGAGCATTTTTAAAAATAGATTATCAAAAAAAATATGGGGATAAATCATTTTAATTTGAGAGACAAATATACATATTAAGTAATATTTTAGTAATTTAAGTGCATAAAATATTCTATTTAAACTAACATTAATAACATTTTGATGACTTACATAATGATAAATACCTATAAATTGAAAGTCTTAAAATATTTAAGGTTTAATTAAATTCATTTAAAGTTGAATTTACAATCGATGACTAATGAAAATATTATGATGGGTTTTTCAAACTACTTTAACCATTTATTTTATTTCACAAATTTCGTCATCAAGTTTTATTCATTTTTGTAGTGATGTTCAAGAATGGTATTAAGAATCTCTATAGTGAATGGATAATCTATTCTATTCTATCCACTACAAAAACTTCAAGTAACTGTAAAAACAACATAACAAGCAAAGCCTATTACACTGATCGAGATTATTTAAATTTTAAAGAGAAAATCTATGGAATTAATATCAATGAAATCTCGTGCAGGATCTACCAGTCAAAGCATAAACATTGATGTAAATAATTGTAATTGTTTAACTTCTTAGTCTTCTCAGTAGAACTACCTTTTGACCTTTTTGCCTTATGTAACTTCATCATTCATTCAACGATTCAAGAGTACTTCCAAAAGTATATTTGAATAAATAATATTTAAAAAATATGTTTGCCTAGATAAAATATTTAATATAATATTTGATGTAATTTTGAAAATACATTATTAAGCCGATAAACCTGACGTACACAAGAAAAATGATTAATCAACACGTCGCGCGTCGCGCCGTGGCAATATCGCGGTATCGGGGTATTAATATTTCCACCGGCCGTCGCACTACCCATTACCCATTAACCATTAGCAGAGTGTTGACCGTGATAAATTACAACCGCGACCCGTTCGCACGTTGAACTATATATATATTCTATATACATATATGTATGGGTACATATAAACAGGTTTTTTTTAAAGCAGGATAGGCAAAGGGAACCTAGTGTCAAGACACTCCGTTTACCACTGTTGATTTCATTGGCGGAACACTACGCCCCGCTTTGCCTTTACCAGAGCGAGGAAATGACAATAATAATACATTGCCGCGACTGGGAGTCGAACCCACAGCCGTCGCGTTAACAGTCACACGCTTGTGCCACTGCGGCTCGTCAGCCTCAACGGTATTTTATGATAAAAATGCAAAAATCTTTAATGCTTTTACAGATTAGAAGTATTTGTATAATAACACCAATGCTAACAATAATTAAACAGATATTTTTGCTTATAACAGCCCATATCGTAAGACGGTTCTATACTCTAGAGCTCTAGCTACCGATGACCTAGCCTTTGATAGAATACTTTTTTTTTTAAATTATAACTTTAGCTATATGAGAATTATTCCTAGAATTTATTATTAAAAATTTAAATGATTATTATTAAATAATAATCACAGTAATATATAATCATACTAACAGTAAAACTATTTCCAGCATCACGGCAGCTACGAGGAGCTCCAAAAGGATATATTTTCTCTGTCGCAAATGGGCGGCGGCTCGTACCCAATGCCGCAAGGTTTCTCTATGGGCCACAGCGCCAACATGAGCGCCGTCGGCATGCGACAGGATACTATGGGTAAGTTATATATTTCTTTTATATATATATATTATTTAAGGCATTTATTTATATATTATGATAATTAAATAAGATTGAACAAATGTCTTAACTATTTACTTTTTTTATTTTTACTACATGTCATATGTACAATATAAAAATTATATTTGACGTTTAAAAGTGACAACTTAACGTTTAAAATAAGTAATTGTTATAAAAAATATCATTTTCTTATAGATTATAAGTTTATTTTATAAATGTATATAGGTATAACTACGAAACTTTTACTATTCATAAATAATTAATAGTTAAGTTAGGCAAAAGCTTTTACATTCGTTACAAAACATTATTATTTCGCGATTTCTAGCAGCTAACATGATGAATAATACGAAATTAAATGGAAATGCAACTAAGATATAAGTTTGAAGTGTAAAACAAGAAGCGGTAGACGCGCGCGGCAGCTTTCATCAACTTTCTATTAGAACCGTCAAGGCAATTATAAAGTTGCGGGGTCCGGATGATCGCAGCCTCGTTTTTATACAAATATCCCTTATAATAATGAGAAAACTTGCTCTTTGCTGGCTACGACTAAGTTGTTCCAGATGATCTCGAAAAAGAAGAAAAAAACTTAATTACAATTTATTAAAGTCGTGGGAATTCTTTCTTTTGGTCTTTGTTAAGTGTTATGTCATACCATCGTCAAAGCGTACTAACGGCCATTAAGCTCAGTTTATAATATAACTTTTCACAATTGATTTTTAAAAAATAATTAAATCTTAAATTTTTTTTAGATAATGTTCACACACTAACACATTGGTTACGTTCCTTCTTACGCCCACTGACAACCAACGTCTTTGAGTTAAAGTTAAAACGTTATCAAATAATTAGAACCTAATTAATACAATTAAGATCTATCCGTAAATAAATGATGTACTGGTATCAGTCGTAGTTGATATAGATGTACTCGTCACTAATTTAATGATCCACGAGTTTGCGGCCGGAGATTATAAATCTCAAGTCAACTGAAGATGCTATAACTTGTACTGAATATATTTAAGATATGTTTCGTATGCACGAAGTTTGGTGGTAATCATGTTGGTACTATTCCGAACTATACATCTATTTCAAAAATTAAATTAAAAAACTATAAAAAATAATATCATAAATATGAGTAAAGTTAACGAATTTTATAATAATATGGGACTAATTTGAAATATTTCATTTATTTATTTATAATATATAAATAAACACATTTATATAAAATATAACGCGACAAACCGTGAAAGTTAAAGTGCCGCGAGCCGGATTTCTGCGTAGAAAAAAAAACACCCAAGTAATGGAAGCGAGGCATCGTACCGTAGATATTCTAATAAGAAAATTTCCACTACATTTACTTTGGCGGGCGTCCTCGCGGCGTCTTCGCAAATATCTTATTTCCTGCGGCGAGATTGCATCTTGAGAAAACGCGAGGGTCCCCTTGTACCCTCACGACCCTCCGGCCCCTCCGGCTCGACTACATTTATGTCTATCACTATGCGGTGAAGCTGGTACGGGTAACTGCTACGAGCGACTCCCTTTAACGTTGCTACGAGATTACAGCTTATAAATATTGAACATACAGAATTTTATGTTATAACAGACTAACACTTGTCGCTTATATATATACATATATATATATATATATATATAATGTAGTAAAATAAAGTATGTAACGTATTTACATTTATATATAAATAGGTACTGAAATTTTAAAATTAATAGCGCTATATTGGTGTCGATTAGGGTAAAGAACGAACTTTCTTTTCATGTCATGTTCATTTGGTAAACTATAAAAGTTATTTCTAAATAGATTATACTTTTAAAATTCTCTGTATTATAACAATACTAAAAGCCATATAAATAATGAAATAATAACAACATCACTTGCACCAGGTATGAGCGCAGAGGACGAATGGTACAACAAATCACTCTCTGCTCTCCGAATGAACAGCGGCCACCACGCGAACCTGGCGGCGGCGCCCATGCTGCAGTACCAGACCTAATCGCTGCTACACGGCGCCGACTACTCGCCGGCGTCGCACGACTACCCTCCCCCGTAGTCGTTGTATGGGTGACCCTCATACGTGGCGGTTTTTAACCGCGTATATTAGCAGTTCTTCTGTTATATTGTATTGCGGAAACGGTATCGTTAAATGCTTGACGCAGTTGTAGAACCTAACATGTGGTTGCAGGCTAATTTCATTACTCATGATAATGTAAGCTTCTTAACAAACATGATGGGAGATTAGCGCGCTCGCTCTTGTGGAGAGTGATATGAGAAAATATATTTTTAAAAGATACAGAATTTACAAAAATATATTGTAAAACATATTATTTGTTAGACGAACATTTAAATTGTTGAGAATGGTGTGCTATTTACTTATTTATGCATTGTTTGTATACTAATTCTACAACCACTCTTTTGTTTTAATTTAACAAATGCTTAATGAATGTAAAATAAAATTCTAAATTAACATCCTAATAAATGGTAACCAATTGTAATTTTATTTGTCGTTTCAAATAATATTTTTAATTAGGACTTTAAAAATATTAAATATGCAATCAAAGAATCCACATGTTTAATATTTATCGAATTGATTCGGTGCGTCTCAAATGTACTTAGAAACTATGTATAGGTACAAAATAGAATTTTAATTTATTAAGAAACAATTGTTTCCCTATAAACGTATATTGTGTATTCTAGTCATATTGTACAGCCATTTTGAATTGAATAAGTCTTAAGTGTAGGTGTAATATTTTCATGATTGTTGTATTGATTACGTGAGTTAATATTAAGATATTTTTGATAGCTCCAGTGTACGTATCGAAAGGAATAAAAAAAAACTTTCATTCACTATTTTCCACATAAAATAATAAAAATAAATAAATAATTCAATTCATAAGTTATTTTTATTATTTTACATTTACATATAAAGAAATTTAAAAAATTATTTGTCTTTCAGTCATTCATTTCATTATCAATTTTTCAAAGGAGCTTTCAAAAATATATGAACTAAGTTTTTAATAATTGCAATACATCCCGTGTAAATATTAAGCCGTTTGTCTGATATTTTTAAGGTGTTAAGAGCTCAACGATATTATAATATTAAATTATTATTTAGTCGAATTGTATAATTAAGAGGCCAATTCTAATATATTCAAAATAAATCTTACCAACTGGTGATTGGTAAAGTAATAAATTTTTACTATTATTTATTTTTTAGTTATACAACATTTTAATTTACTCTTAGAACTTTTGTTTGCTTTTATTTCAAATATTTCGTTTGAGACGATAATTCAAATCCTGAGATATTTTTCCTTTTATTTATTTTTATTTCTTTATTATTTCAAGTTAATTTTATATTTTCCTATAAAAATAATATAAATTTTAAAGCGCTCAGTCGCCAGTTTGTAAGACGCCTTAACAAACCCGCGCCACTCGTCTCGATGCTAGTCAGCTAACTGAAGTTGTAGTTTTATATATTAATAACATTGTACTTATCATTCCAATTTTGTACAGTATACGCAAGTCATAGTAAAATTCGTTGTCATTTGAAGGCCATCTGTGCATTTCTATGTAAATATTATCTTTAAGGAACCTTGTCTTATAATAAAACATGTGTAAAATTAAATAAATTGTCTAAAACGTATGCTTTGTATTATTTTATATATTATATATATAATTAAATATTCATAATTACTTAATTTTTTTTAAAATTAAATAAGTCACTTGACTTAAATTTAATAAACGTAAAATTCTTTTTTTAAAAATTGATATTGCAACTTAACGAACGTCCAATACATAATGGAATAAATATATTTATTTTAAATATTATGCTCCCTTGTAAATTAAAAATACTATAGTTTGTTTGTTTGTAATGGTTACGTTATGATTAGTGGTATTATTATTTTTTATCATTTAAATTACCTCATTATTTTATTATATCAATTAGCTTAATTATATTTACAAAGACAATGAATAAAAAGCCATAAGTTTATTTAAGATTCCGGCTCTGGTATAGCATATTGCATATTCGTAATAACATTTTTGATAAGAAACTTTGTTAATTTTGTGTACACTACTTTTTCTCCTCTAATAGCCTTCCAATATAAGGACGCATCGCGTCGCAGCTTTTCACTTTGGCCACATTCCTAAAAAAATAAAAACATTAAGCTTAGCAGTTTTCTCAGAGCATATAGATTTTTTTCTATAAATTAAACTGAAAATAAAAAAAAATCACATCACAA
The DNA here is from genome assembly GCA_013403645.1 of Heliconius nattereri. Taxonomy (NCBI): domain Eukaryota; kingdom Metazoa; phylum Arthropoda; class Insecta; order Lepidoptera; family Nymphalidae; genus Heliconius; species Heliconius nattereri. Next base: position 3,172,393 of record JAAIXI010000218.1, read on the forward strand.
TAAAAATCGCTGTATCCCGCAAACAACGGGGTAGGCAAAAGGAACCAAACCAACCAAAAAATGGAAATATAAATTTTAAATAAATATTTCATCTCCTGGAGGGGGGATCGAACTCACAACCAGTCACACTCTGTGCCCCTGCGCCATGCTGCCTACAATATACAATTAAATAAAACTAACTTTGCAACCGGATTCATATGTAATAAGACCTAAAGATGAAGACTCTGGGAAGAAATCTTCCGCTTTAGATCTACCGAATAGTTCATCATATTTCGTTTTAACTATCTCATACACCTGGAAGATAACGATACATTAACAAAACTTATAAACTTAAGCAAATGAAAAACACATTGAAAACTATATTTTTTACTAATCAACCTATTAATTTCACTATTCATTTGTAAACAAAACAAATAAAATATCTTCTGAGTTCTAATGTTTTAAATAACTTGGCTAATATTTTAAGCATTGAAATTTATTTTAAGTGGAAATTGATAAAATGCCGTTAAATTTTTGTATCTTTATAGCTTTACGCATAACGCCCCATATAACAGGATAGGGAAAGGAACCTAGTGTTAATATATTCCATTCCTCATTAAGCCACTTCCGTTCTCCACTTTCCGCTGAATTCTTTAGGAATTCTTACCAAAACAAGCAAATGAAAATAATAAATATTAAATTGTCCCGAATAGGAGTCTAACCAAAATTGTCGCGTTTACAGTCGCACGATTGTGCCGCTGCGCCACGAGAACCTTGAATAATTATCTAATAATAAGAATCAAAATAATAATTATTAAGTAGGTCTCCAAATAAAAAATAATATTTGAAATATTTGTGTACCATATTTCCTCCTCGCTCGTAAATATCGTACAATAATTCACTAAATTGTTCCTGGTACAGAGCAGCTATCCAGGGCTGCGTGAAATAACTAAACAAATCGCTAATGAGATTCATCTGAAATTACTAATTGAATTTAGTAAAATATTTATCAATTTATATTTTTTGGTTGTTTAATGATTTTTTTGTTTGTGTAAAAGATTTTTTTCATATCTTAGATTAAAATGATAAATGTTATTTTTTTTTTCACGCTGTAGCCCACATTTAGCAGGTTAGGTAAAATATTACGCTTTTCCACGAATTCCGCCACTTTCCGAAAAATTCTGGAGGCGTTGCATGTTCATTGGCAGAACTTAACGCCGTGTTTTGCCCTACCGTCAGTTCGAAAAAATTAAAATATAAAAAAATATATTATCGCTCGCGATTTATGTAGAGACATTATACGTATTATATAACTGAAACGGAATCTTTAAAATACAATAAAATATTTTAACGCGATGTTACGTACACAACGTTTTTAAGATAAAGTAAAATGGACAACAAAGTGGGATTTTACTAAATACAATAACTTTTTATACTAAATAAATTACTAAAAATTAGTCACTTGTAGAAGTAAAGATAATACTAACATTAAACCTCTTAAGCAAATTATTAAAATATGCTTCATGTTTCCCATACAGTTGACTCAACGTATCACATGAGAAAGACTTCTTGGATAGACAATCTATAGACTCGACGCAATGTAAAGCATTTATTTGCAGTCTAAAGTAATTTCGCATTTGGTCTGTTATCAATACATGGCCCTGTGAAAGAAAGTTAAAAATATTAAAAAAACAGCTTCTCATAGCAGTCGTTTTAAGACACTCCGTTCCTAACTTCCCGCCGAAATTTTCGAGGTAATGTGTGTTAGTGGCGGAACTTAACGCCAAGCTTTTGCCTTGGTGACACAGCGAAGAAATGAAAACACGCAATGCCTTAAAAAATTCGGCAGGATATGGGGCACGCAGTGTCATAAAACTAGGTTCCCCTGCCTGCCCCAGCCTGCCTAGCAGAAAAGAAAAATTATTGCGTAAAAAATCACTGTAGTACCAGTGTATATATATTTATTCATCGCTATTTTAGAATAAATTGCTTTGATATTTCTATTTTCCAGCGATGTCGATAATTGAGTTATTGGCGGCAGTTGGAAAAGTTAATTATAACCCTCTGCAAGATGCACAATATACGTAGAGATTTTTCCAGTACCATTAATGTAATTAACTGACATGCCATAAAGAGTATGTACCTAAACAACATCGTATGCTTAAATCTATAGGTAGCAGACTTCTTTCCACTGATATTTCTATTTTTCCAAATTATACGATACATGATTTATATATTTTTTTAAACTTCTCGTATCATGCGCCTTTAGCAACGTAGGTGGAGAGAAATGAAACCTACATGATATACAGCTACGCTACGACGGTCTGTATGTACCTATAGGTGTTAAACGGACTGGCTGGTAATGGAATGGGTTCAATTCCCATTGTCTTCATATGCGCGCCCTAGTAACAAAACAAAGCGTAGCTTTGAGTTACACTACTCAACATGTCTCAAAAATTGTGGAAGAGAGTTTTACCATTAGGTTCCCTCTACCGACGCTCCTATAGCAGGCTGGCCATTTTATTTTTTCTTAGTAAGCATATATGCCTCCAAAAAAAGACACATTTACATACAAACCTGATGAGGTAATACAAGTTGGACAGCCATGGGTATCTCTTTGCCGGGACGGCGCACTTGCATGTAGTGGAGCGGTCCCGGCAACGTGGCGGATCGTACTAGCGGCGAATTGAATTTCATGACTGGTTCCCATCGGCTATTATTATTAACATTATTATTAAATATATACAAAAATATACTATTAATAACGTACTTGAAGCCGTCGTAGCTCAATGGGACGTCTGACTGTAAACATAATGGTTGTAGATTCAATCCCTACTTAAAAAATATCACGAAAATTTTAACACGCGGCGAATTTAGAACAATGTTTCAAAAATTATGTATATAGCTTTTTTTGTTTGTAAACTAATGACATCGCTTTGATTATCTTATACGATACGATACGAGATATGATGATAGTTAAAGCTTTAAATCAACTTTGATTCCCGTAATTTTAAAATATTTCTTAATCTATATAGATACTAATTACTATATGAATATCTACTCTACTTTCTTACTACATTTCTTTTTCTTTTCAAATTATATGGATATTATTCTAGCAATTCAATGAATCAACCATAAAAATGGTTATACTTTCATATATTGCAAAGAGTTTGTTATTTATTAATTACCCCTTGGTCATGCTGAAAGAGTGACGTCCTGAACTTGAAACACTTGCTCGAGAACTACTGTTTTTATTACATGTAAATAGAAAAGAAACATTATCAAATATTTTAAACTAAAATAAAATCCTAAAACAACAAGCGAGAGAGAGAGAGAACGGAGTGTGTTATCATTTCTTTCTGTCTATCCGTCTATACAGTTAGAGGTAAAGCGTAAATCTTGTTCAGCTTCAGCACATAATAAATAACGTATGCTCAAGGTCAAGTTAACTTTGACTTTGAGCTTTTTGAGTGGCTTAGTGGTCAGAATGCTCGGACTATATCTAAAAGTTGCGAGTTGAAATCCTGCCACAATATCAAATTATTATGCGTTCTAAAATAGGAGTTTTCTTTAATATGTGTGAAAAAACACTTTAAAATATTATAAAGTATTTATTACAAGCGTTATGCGATTTAAAATTTTTAACTATCTCCATATCTCCTTATAAATTATCAATTTGAAATATATACGAAAATCAGAATACTTTTACTTAAAAACTGTATCAACCAAAGAAACTTAAGAATTAAAAAACCTATTGAATTATATCTTTTACTTTATTCAATTCTATATTATACTTAAAAAAAAATTGTATTTACGTAAGTAAACAAGAGCTGTATCGTTGCATAATCTCCGACGGAACAGTGTTAACGCCGGCGTCTTGCTTCACAAATGGATCTAGCTTTTGCAGTAAAAGCATGGCTAACTGAAAAGTTATTACCATTTACTATTATTCGAATGCGTGAGTAAAACTTAAATTGATAAAACTTAAATTGATATAAATGGTTTTTTTTTTGTTATAAAAGCTTGATATAATGTTAAGAATATATTATTAACAATGATTTTTTTAGGGTGGGGTTCAATGTAAGGGTTTCATACTAAATTGAGGATTGTAGGCCAACGGAAAGTACAACTTATAAACGTTGACAAACTTAATTTTCCTAGCGTATGCACTCAATTTATATGAAATGAACTATAGTTTAGTAAATTCCACTTTTTTCCTTTATTTATATTGTAAGTTATCACTTCGTTGCAAAAATCGTATAACATCATCCCTATAGACTTTGATTAAGCGGCGAATTAGTACAAAATTCAGCAAAAATGAGGCATAAATGCTGGTATGCTAGGACTACTAAGACTTAGCAGTTTAATACTTTTCAGTGTGATACCTTCACGTGACCACGAGATAAATGGTCCAGACAGACGGACCAACGGGCGTTTTTGGGCGTAGCAATGTACCAGAGCTTAAATTTATAACCTTTTTGTACAACACTTTACACATCCAAGCGATCTAACTAACAAAGCTATTCTATTATTTAAGTGCGCTCTACATTTATGTACAAAATTTTAAATTTGTCGCATTGAGTATATTTAACATACATAAGTAAATATTAAATTCTATAAAAAACCTATAAAAAATTAATATTATTTCAGATTATTATGGCGTAATGGAAGAGTCCGAATATAAGAAAGGTTCTAATTCTACTCGAGTTTGTTATCGCCTACAAGCAGTTGTGATTTCCATTTTAATATTCTATTAACTTAAAAAAATCTACAAACCGCTTCTCCCACATCTTCTGAAGAATAATATTTATGAAGATATTGCTGTGCATAGAGCCGTCGGGAGTACTTGGTGCAGGGACCAGCGCCAAAGATGTACGGATCATTGGTCTCGAATAAAGGACCCACTACTAAGCCACCGTCGTAGACCAAACCGCATTCGTTTATTGCTGTTAAATACGACAAATGGTTAATTTATGTTGTTCATTTAATAGTATGCTATTTAAGCAAATATATTATGTAAACATAAAAAATATATAAAAAAACGATTATATATTTATTCTAAAAAAAATTACTACATAATTTGATATTGTTAACCTGTCAATAAACCGCCAAATATTCCATTACTGTACTTTAAAAAATATAATATTGGAAACAATTAAAAAATATATAGAATTTTTAACCTTTGAAAGCGTTCAAATCAATAGCCTTAATTCCATAATAGAACAAGGCGAAGCACGGCAAGTGTATGGCGTGCAGCGGTGACATCAGCCTCAATATCTCCACGCGGGACTCCTTCAGAGACCAGCTGTGGAAGTAGCACCGTCTGTATGTGGTAATGGCCAGCTTTTCTATACTCGCTTGCACTCTTTCATCGATCTGATTAATTATAGAAATAAATAATATTATATAAGCATAATTCCGTACCTACTGGATGTAAAAAAGTTGATAGACCAATTTGGTACTTGGTCTTGGGCCATAAGTAACTACTTATTTGCTAAGATAACTTGGTCAATAAATACTTACTTATATATATTTTTAATTCATAATTATCTTATAAATACTCTTTAGGAATAGGTTATAAAATTCTTATCGATTAAGTCATTAATTCGTTCACGTAAATGAAGCAATCGTAATTATAGCAACAAATAAGTATAAATATAACAATATTTCATATGCCATCCAAGCGCTTTATTGAAGATAATTTATATTAGTCTTAATTACTTTAAAAATTTATGTAAAAATAATAGTTACGGTTTCGTTGTTAAAGCAATTAACCCTCATTTGAGTATTGTCCTCTGGCGGAAAACATTCCACAAAGGCAATGTATTCTGATTTTACGCCAAGCTCCAATAGACCGGCTATACAACTGTACGCTTCGAGGCAAGCTCCGTATACGACTATTTTATTTTTCGAACATAGATATTGATTAGTATTTCCTAAAAAAAAAAAGATTTTTATTAATATTATACAATACATTGAAAATATTTTTTACATAATATAGAAAATTAAATATCGTTGCTTACAGTCTATTAAGCAACAAAAAACGTTTTTAAAAAAGCTATGAGTATACTTATATTATCAGAAGATTTTTCAATTTCAACGATTGAATTGGTTTTTCTTTTTAATATTACTATTATTTTTTTACACTTTCGAATGGTATAAAAATTTACAAGTAGGTACATAAAGACAAAAACACCGGTTGTGAGCTAGCTAAGCCACTCTAAGCAGACGATAATTATATTAAAAGGAAAAATATGATTAGTCGCTGACCATCCTTTCATGCATATATATTTTTTAATTTAATATAAAATTATGCACTAACTAGCATCAAATATCATTCGCCTAAGTTTCCGAAAACAAGTGTTAGCTTCGTGTAAGCTGTTTATTAACATAACATTCTCTGGCAATCCGGATGGCGTTGGAACTCTGTCGGGATGATACTTCGGGTCTGACATTAAAACTCTGTCACACGGCTTACCCTGTCTAAAATATAAGATATCTAAAAAGAGTCTAAAATAGAATTTAAGCTACAGAAACGAACATAAATATTTTTTGTCAGAAAAATACGAAATCTGTATTAAATCAAGTTAATTCACTTTGCAATAAAGAATTATAATCAATATGTTAAATCCAATTAAATACATACAACGATACAGTGAATGATTTTATTCGTTTAGTAGCTAGCAGTTCGTGAGGCTTAAGCTAAGCTTTGCATTTGTGCGAGTGATTATAAAAGTAAACCTAGAAAAAACTTTTTAAAATAAAGTTAATTATTAGAAATCTATAAAAATTGAACAAAAAAATATACAATTTTTTCTACGACGTAGAATGTTTTTTTTTGCTGCTTGGTCACTTACATTTCAAAAAAATTTATACCATTCTCATTTAAGAAATTGAATACAAAATATTATGAAAAATATGTATATGCAGTAATCTATCACTGTACGTTGTAATACGTAAATACGTACGTGTAAATGAAAAAATGTAATGTCCTCCTTATGTAAAAAATTGAACACAAAAATAAAATGATAAGAAAAATAGGGAAATATGCCAACCTAACAAATGCAAACCTAAGCCTAAGTCTCTCGAAGATTCCCTCTATTACTTATTAAAATGATATTAATAGAAAAAATAATAACAGTGAAATTCAGTATAAGTGTATATATTATGTTGCAACATAATATATACATATACTGAATTTACTCTATATGTATACTCTGTACTCGCTAATTATAAAAATCTTATTAATATAATAACGAAAAAAAATCTTACTCTATTTCTTTAGCAATTTCAAACGCGTTCTTTAAATAATCAGGATGTTGGAATTGTTGTCCGCAAGTCAATATCAACTCGTCATAAAATTTAACCCCGCTACCTTTTAGATGTATACATTTTTTTTTCCTACAAAGTTAAACTATTGTTACTATTTCTAATTATCATTTTTAATGATAACATTTTAATGATTAATAATTATTTTTATTAAATTAATGATTACGATATCGCACTTTGTAACATCCATTTTAATACTATATACTTACATAATTCTGATAACAGCGTTGAGAGGAACAAATGTATGATTTTTCTTAAAAATATATATTTTTAATTTTAGATATGTAACAGTACAAAATATAATGTCGGTGGTCTATTCATATATGCATATGAATTTTATGTTTTATATTTTGCAGTTGCGGTACAGTTATCGGTCAAAGAATTCGATTTTATTTTCGTGCAACTGCGTATGTTACTCAGTAAATCTATTTAAAAGTATCATTTTATATTTAACTACTTTATTTTATTTCTATTATAAAATAAATATAAAGTCTAATTTAACAAAAAAAAATTCCTAATTCTAACTTTACAAAAAAAAAGTTGATAGGTGTGAAGATCCTATAGAAAAATGTCAATGTGAAAGTACATATTATGAAATTTATAATATATCGAAATGCGTATAGTACCTACAACTACATATTTTTTTAAAAATATATAAAAAGATCTTAATTATATCAATCTAAATAAAAATCCCTTGCGAACCTATCAATTTTAACCATAACAGCAGACATGACGTCAACGTAGTAGTAGAACGGTACGCTCTTCAGGTACGCGTCGCTATAGCGGCCGTCGCGCGGCGCGCACACGTAGGCCGCGTGGCCCGCGTCCGCCGCCGTGGGCAGACCGTGCTGCGACACCAGCGTGAGGTTCGTGAATGTGAGATATTTGGATGAGGGACTGTTTGGAGAAACACTTAAATTACTCGTTTTAGTGTGGGCAGAGAAAACATAATGTTAAGACACTCGCGACAAATTCATATTCAAATTCAAAATATTCTTTATTCAAATAGGCAATTATTATAAGCACTTTTGAATCGTCGAATGAGAATATAAACAAAAAGCTACCACCGGTTCGTAAGGCAGTTCTGCTGAGAAGAGCCGGCAAGAAACTCAACATTTGGCAACATTTCGAGTAAGCGAGCTGAGAAGCAAAATTCAACGCTACGCTGTGACTACCAGAGTGAGATTGGAAATAATTAAATATAATCACTCCCTTTATATCACTGTTATAAATAGATAAGCATTATAATCTAGTTTTTATGTTACTATTAACAGAAAAAAATAATCTCACAAATCAATCACTGTCTCAAATCTAAATAAAAAAATCATAATATTGTTATTAAATAAATAAAATATATAATAACTGACCCTAGAAGTAAAGCTTCCAAAAATGAGAGTCCTGTACGACTTGCACCTACCACAACAATGCTGTTGTTCACGTGCACCTTCGGCAGGCTAGTTAATGGCCGTTCAATAGACCACAAAGCGAATGGTATAGCTCTACAATTATTATATATTAATAAAATGAAATCAAAACAATTAATTATAATTGTAAATTTAAAATTGATACCAAACTAACAGAATTTAAATTATACTGATTACTAAGTTTAATGGAGAGCCCATTTTAAAGTATAAATTATTATTAAAGGAGATTCCATTTTTTTTTTGGTATTAATTATTTACAAATTATATTATCTTAAAAAATAATGGTATACACATCTTATTTTAAAAAAACACAATCAATTAAATTAATAATTTTATATTGAATTCCTGTCAGCTTTTGCCTATCACTTCGCCACCTTTAGTCAAACATACCAAATAGACATAAATGAGGATTGTGTATTATACAAGCACTCAAGGTAAATGACATATAGTGGGTTACATCAAAATAATTAACATGTTTACAGCCTTCTTGGACAAATTACTTATAGAATACAAAACGTTTTTTAAATTCAAATCAGTAGTCTCTGAGATGAGCGCTTTCAACCAACAAACTTTTAATATTTATAATATTAGTAAAAAATTAAATAATAATATTAAAAAAAAACCTTACTGACGACTTACATATCTTTAACTATTTTATCTGCATTTTTATTTCCAATATAATTTGGTATAGAACGACGTGGAGATACAGGCATCATATGACTCGCCAAAGACATGAGATTTCGAGTGGGACTCTACAAAACAGATAAAATTAAAAAATATTTATTATTTTTAATTTTATTTTCTATTATTAAGAGAAATAATAAACAATAACATAGTGTTTTTTGTTTTACGCACTTCTTTAGTTAGTATTAATATATTATCATATATGTTATATTGAAAATGACAAGACCCATTTATATAAATAATTATATAAAATTAGTCGCACTTTATTTTAAACACTTATTTTGTAAATATAATATTTTATTCAATATATTCTATCTCCCTTGAACACACACTATTTTAATGAAAATTTGTTTTAAAAAATATAACAGTTATTTGCAAGAGCTACCTATCAACATAATTATGATATACTAGCGAACGCGCGCAGCTTCGCCTGCTTATTTGCACCCTTAGGGGTGAATTCTAATAAAACATGAAACACGTGTTCAATTAAATATTTTTAAGAGTCTGAACTTAATAAAAAACGGTGGCGATTTAAAAAAAATCCATACTCACTTTCAACCCGTATTTCACCCCTTTAGGGTTTAAAAATTTTCGAAATCCCTTCTTAGTCCAGATTACGAAAGTAAGCATCTGTCCAAATTTGACGTTTCTACGCACAGCGGTTACGGCTGTGCGTGCGTCTTACCTCAGTCAGTGAGGACAGTTCCTTTTATATATATAGATTACAACTCGGATATGATAACTTTAATTGTGTTAGAATACATTTAGAATGAGCCTTTGTAGAGTACAGAAACCAATACCAATTAATATTCGCCAATAAGAAATATAAATTATAATTACCGCGTCACCCTTCGCAAACAGTCGACAAACCCAAAACAAAGTGGTATATTTCGTCTGTCGTAATATATCTCGCAAAAACCATCGTCCGTGAGGTTCCATAATCGGCGACATAACACACGCTAAAATCTGTTAATATTTGAAAAAAAATTAAATCAGCTTCGCACTGTATCCCGCACACAGCAGGGTAGGCAGAGAGAATCTAGTGTTAAGACACTCCGTTCCTTACTTTCTGCCCCATTCTGGAGACTTGTTGAGTGGCAGAACTCAACGCCACATTAATATTTTAATTGTTCCTAAATATTCTATTGTCTTTAATTAGTGTATAAGTTGACTGGTTTATTGGCCACTTGATTAGAATCTTAGTCCCAAGTAAAGTAGTCAATACATATTTTAAATTATATTTGTTTTATCTTTATGCTGAATTGCTCAAAGTAGGAGAGGCAGAGAGAACCTAGAATCAAAACACTCTATGTTGCGTGTTTAGCGGCGGAACTTAACGCCGCACTTCGTCTTATCAAATTAAAAAAATTAAGATTCCCCCAGTAGGGATTGAAACCACAGCTATCGTGCTTACAGTCAGACACTTCCATTGGGCCACTTTTGGTCTTATACCATGAAATAACTAATACATAAAATATTAAATATTTGCCAATTATTTCACTCTAAGTAAAACTTCATTATTTTGTAAGGAAATCTTACAGATGCATCCGTTCCAGATCTTCTAGGTTCTATGTCCAAATCATACTGAGTTCTTATTGACGTCGCGTCTTCTAAAGGGCTAAAATTATCCAAATATTATAAACGCATAGCGTTGCTTATAACAATATAACAATGTATTAAAAGGTAAATATACTTTTTATAATCATTTAGTATTATTTATTGTTTCAACTTAACATTTTATTCCGCTTAGTAGGGCAGGCAGAGGGAACCTACTGTCAAGACATTAGTTCTTCACTTTCCGCCAAACTTCGAGGTATTGAGTATTAAGTAGCGGAATCTTTCCCCTGAATGTAAATTCGTGCTCTTAAAAATTAATTAAAATTATTTTCCATATGTTTATGTACTATATACCGCACACAGCAGGGTAACCAGAGGGAACCTAGTGTTAAGACACTCCGCCTTTCTGCCAAATTCTGGAACCATTGCGTGTTGAGTGGCAGAATTCAATGCCGCGTTTTGTCTCTACACCAGAGCGAAACAATGGAAATATAAACGTAAATAAATATTTCACTTCCTCGAGTGGGAATCGAATCCACAATCGTGGCGGTAACGCCACGGCATAAACTGTAAAGTCACACCTTGTGCCGCTGCGCTACGTCGGCCTCAATATATTATTTAATATTAGAAACCATTTTTACCCAATAACAGCTACTCCAATAGGTAGATTCTGGCTAAGCAATACAAAGGGTATCAGCGACGCCGATTGAAAGCTTTTCTCCACTAGATCCAGTAGATCGCTAATTCTAGGCGCGTGTTCTAACACCTTTTCTAAATGCGGTATATCGTAAACTTCCGCGTTTCGAACTCTGACGTCTCTAAAATTTTAAAATCCACAAAAAAAATTACACTTAATAGGTACTTTACAAGAACGCAGGACCTTTAAAAGAACGTATGCGTAGATACGTATAAATCCAGCTTTTATCAAATTATCATTAATATTGATATTTAATACTCATATACTGTATACAAATTAATAAATTTTTATTTCCAGACATGTTTCTCGTCTTAAATACACTGTGCGTTAAAAATAAATATAATATGTTTATACTCACTGCACTCTGAATTACAATATTATTTACATACGCGCACAATTTTTGTAAGTTTTTTTATCTAGCTTAGCAGGCTAGGCAGAGGGAGGCTAGTGTTAAGACACTCCGCTGACAATTTTTCGTCGAATTCTTGATGCATTTTTATGGCAGAGCTCAACGCCGCGAAGATATGAAAATATTTTATTTTCTCGAGTGGGGCTCGAACTCACAATCTGTCACGGCTAAAATCACACGGTTGTGCCCCTGTACTACGACTAGCCTCATCTTCCAAAGGATATATATTATAACTTCAATAAGACTATGTCAACTTTAATCTTCATAAAAAGGCTACGATTATTAATAACCAGATAATTATTATAAAATTATAAAAGTGAAGTAAATAACCAAATGCTTTAAAGTTCAAGTAAAATACAAAAACTTTATCCTACATATACGTGCACATGTTGGGTGCATACAACCAAATCCGTATAATATCGATTTATTTTTTTATGTTTATTTAAATAACATATACCTACCTACTCGTAGAACTAAAACCAAACACAACGATTTGAAATTTTTTGTTGCTTTGCATTTAGACAAGAAATGGGAAAAAAATATATTAATTATCTTACTTTTGTTTATATGTATTAATTAACTTACCCTCTGACAGAGTTGATATGTGCTACATATAAAGTTTCATTGATAAATCGCATGCGAAAACTAAAAGGGGTAACCAGCTGAAAGGAAATTTACGTTTTTCTATAAATATTTTACAATGTTTAGGTAAAAGATGTAAAAAAAAAATTAAGTATATACCGTAAAATGTTCTAAAAGTGGAAAGCACGTATGGCTGGAGGGGAGGCACATAACACAATAGTCTTTATCGGGGAACAGCTCATAAGCTGCTTCAAGCATGTCGAAACCATATCTAAATAAAATTGTAACGTTAATATAACTAAGAGGCCAGTAAAGAAGCAGGGGCACAAGCATGTGACTGTAAACGCCACAGTCAAAGGGTTCCATTTCCACTTGAAGTAAATAACTATTTAATATTTTCATTTCTTCGCTAGGGTGTGGAGATATCTGGTATCAAGCGTGGCGTTGAGTTCCGCAATGCCTCCCGAATTCTGAGGAATGTGGACAGCGGAGTGTCTTAACACTAGGCTCCCTCTGCCTACCCTGCTACTTGCAGGGTACAGAGTGAAACACAACATAACAACATAAAAAACAGCAGAGTAAAAAACAACATAACTTCTATAATGTTATATTTAATTTTTTTACAGCTTTTGCAGCAAGTATTCACTCTGTGAATTAGAAAAGTGAATCGACACTGTCCGTGCCACGATTTTCATGTCAATTTCAGACATTACGAGTTGACTGGTAGGTCTTTATCCGAAGTATTATATTTACAATTTTGAAGCTACAATATAAAGTAAACATATTTACACAGACTAGGAAAAGAAAAATAATGAGAAACGTATAAAACTACTAACGGAGCGGGACTCGAAGTCGCGCTTTTGGCAACCGTCAAAGATGACAAAATGTATACTACCAAAGTATGTAAGCTTAAAATTTAAAAAAGAAAACATATTACGCATAAAGATAAGTTCAAAACTAAAGCCAAAAGGGGGCATCGAAAATGTCTGTATATTTTGCATATAAACTTACCTTTCATCATAATCCGGATGCATAGCGAACATTTCGAGAAGAAAAGCATTCGGGCGCCCCGAGTAGCGAGTAGGCTCACGCGGCTTGCCTTGTGTACTTACAAACGTTCCACTTGCGTTAGCTATGACAATTACGAAAAAAAATTGCTTTTGAAATACACTTTTACTTACTTTCTTTATTGTAATCATAAAATAAATAACAGTAATATGTGGTGCCGATTGGCGGAACTCAACGCCGCGCTGCGCCAGTGTTGCCAGAGCGAGGAAATGAAAATATTAAATATTTCATTCACTCATCCCTTCCCACGGAGTGCCTTAACACTGAATATTAATTCATTCACCCGGGTGGGAATTGAACACAAAACCGTCGCGTTTACGGTTCCTGTGCCACCGGGCCACGGCGGCTTCAATTTCATATTATGCAAGGAGTTTCATTTCTTATAAAAATTTGGTTATAGTAATACATCAAATCATATAAGAGACTCGAATAAATAAATCAAATCAGCTTCACGCTGTATCCCGCACACAGCAGGGTAGGCAGAGGGAACCTAGTACTAAGACACTCCGTTCCCCACTTTCTGTCGACTCGAATAATTACTTTTTTAGATATGATTTTAAATATAATTATTTGGAAAATTTCACTCACAAAGTTTCTTAGGAGTCCAATTGGCTATATACTTATTGTCATAAGCCGACTCTTTTTCATCTAGTCTAAAATCTTCAGGGTATCTAAAATAAGGCGTAAACACAGTGTAATGTACAACAGACGCACATATCGTTTAAAGAATCTAATTTCTGGAGTAGGCCTGTTAATGTATAAAATAAAATGTAGAAGGAAGTTATCAATGTATTATTTCTTAACTCCAAGTGTTACTCCACACTCAGTAAAGAGTACTTGTTACAAAAACATATAAAAATTTTAAAGTAGCGGAATTTAAACCCGCGCCTCTTTGACGGTAGGACGATGTCACGCTACGTTCAAATGTTTATTCGTTTTCTTAATATGTATTAATCTATGTATTTTTTCAAACAGTGTATTTACACTGTTTTGAATTATAAATAAAACTTTATTTTTTATTGACTAAGTTCTTAGAACTTATTCAATAAAATCATCCAAAATTATTAAATCATCTTATTAAATCATCCAAAATTTTAAAAATCTGAGGTAAAAATAACATAACTAACTTCTGTTTTTTCAATAGATCTTCACTAGTAAACAAGCGTGGCAACCTTAATAAATCCTTATCAATATTAACAATATCATATTCTAGTTCATCTTCATCTTCTTCTAACAGATTTAAAATATCTAACTGAGAAGAAGACCTGACCCTGTCTGGTTCTTTATGGACTTCTTTGAATTCATCTTCTTCGAAAACCCACGTAACCTGAATTCATGAAATTATACCACTAAATTTATATTTTTTTCCTTTTTTTGGCTTAGCGGTGTAGGTATCCCGCACACAGCAGGATAGGCAGAGGGAACCTAGAATAAGTTTTCACACTCTGACACTTTGTTCTCTATTTTCCACAAAATGAAAATAATTAATATATGAAAATCCTCGAGAGGGAATCGAACCCACAACCTGTGGCACTTACAGTCACACTTTACGCCTACGTCACGCACGACGCGAAGTTTTTTGTTCAAAACACAAAATCAAAATATTCTGCACACAGCAGAATAGGCAGAGGGAACCTAGTAGTAAGAAACGCCGTTCCCCAATTTTCCGCCGAATTCTGAAGTCTTTTTTTTTGAAAATATAAGACATACATAAGGTTTATAGTCATATACTTACTTAATTATTAACGATAAACATTGCGGAAAAATTATATAATTTACCCTTGATTTCATATCCTTTGGAATTAGCTCCTCTACATTCGTTTCAAGAAGTGACTCAAATTCACGATTAATTGGAACCACACTGTTCATTTTGAAAATTAAAAAATATTTTAATATAAACATTTACTCTTTATAAAAAAAAGAATTTGCGTTTATTGAACGAACTTGACTTAACCTAAATAACTACCAAAACTTTTAAGTACAAGTCATTTTAGGAATCCTAACAATTACCTAAATAAAAAATATCTATATTATTTATTAAAATACCTTATTACAGAATCTCGATCTCTAGGCGTAGGCAAAATATCGATATGCCTTAAGCCGGCGAAAGGTGACAACTCATAGTTCTCCTCTAAAGCCTCGTAATTTATTTGCGTATTAAGACACATGACACCAACCGCTAGCTCCTTGTGCTAATTGTAAATAGTGTGAAAAATTATACATACAAACTTAAGGGAATCGTGCTAAGGTTTTAGACCAATACCTTAGTCTGCCTGTGCCTAAGTGGTGCAACAGGTGATGGGTTCAATTCCATTCGATTAAATATTAAAAAATTTTACGCCTACGCTCTGGTGTTGAAGTGGGGAGTGGAGTATCTTAACACTAAGCTCCCTCTGCTTACATTGTGTTTTCCATTTATACTACGCATTCATTACTCGACATCCCATTTATATTGGACAACTTTGGACTATTGGACAACTATCAACTTACGATAGCCAATGTAGAAACCTAAACCACAATCTATAAAACTTCAACAAAATTAGAATCTACTACCTGTATAACTAATATGCTATTAGGTATCTGGATCCCTTGTAATAATATCAAAAACAACTTCTAACGTAACAAAAGAAAAGCAAACCTCACACACAAGAAGAACTCTCTCGGACTCCGGGTGACGCGATATTAATTCGCTGACGTAAAACTCGCCATAGAGCTCGCGAAGGCGGGCCGAATGGCGCTCTATTATTGGCACTATATCATCGTTGTCTTCTTCGCTACAGTACAAATAATATACATATACAAAAAGGCAAAATTTTGCTATTATACATATTTTTTAGGATTTTTCTTTATATATAATTTAAGAACAGTTTTCAGTACATATAATTTTTCTAAAGAGAGAGACAGAGAGTTTATTGGCGAAACTCAACACTATTGAGAAATCACATTAAGCCCACTATTTCATTGACTGCATCCATATCTTATATTGTTATATAAGTAAAAAGTTAAAAATGTATTGGTACGTAAATAAACCCAAACTTTCACCTTATCATAATACATAAATTACTGAATCCTTTGAGACTATGAATCCTTTCAAAAACTATTTCGATTATTCTATTAATAAAAATGCTTACACAGCTCTCCGTATCCTTAGTCTTGGGCTAACATCTTTACGATCAGCTACCCACAAGCCAGGCAACTGGTCACCAGGCACACCTCGTTCTAATACTTGCATACGTTTAAAGGAGGTTTCTGCACGGGACTGACCTGGTACTAGAACTATTGGAAATACATGTGTTAAGACACTCCGTTCCCCACTTTCCGCCGATTTTTTTGCAGGCATTGAGTGTTGAGTGGCAGAGCTCTACGCAGGACTTTAGCCTTGGTTTCAAAGCGTAGTAAATGAAGATATTAATAAATAATAATCCAATCGAACCCACAAACGTCCGTTACAGTCACACCCATGGGCTCCTATGCCACGACGCTAAAAATAGCTATGAAAAGGTTTATTTTCATTATAAACTTATTTTATTAAAACTAAGTAATACCTTTTCACTTACTAACCACCAACTAACTAAAACTTACGTTGATGGTTAAGTAACATTTTCATCATTCCAATAAATTGTAAGTACGGATCATGCATGAAAACAGATTTCAACATGCTGTCGACGACGTCACGTCCGTACATGACGTTCCAACACATCATATGTATAAAGATAGTGTTCCTTGCGTTCATTTCTATCGCCCTAAGGAAAAACATATAATTTACTTAAAATAAAAAAGATAAGCAATTTCATATTCAAAATATATAATATTAATATTAATATTTACTTTGGATACTTTTAGTAATATATTTCTTTTTAAATTTGATTTCAATGTTTTTTTTTTCAAATTATATCATAAATTAACATACTTATACTTGCTCCAGACGAAATCTACCCACGCAGCTGGGTTAACTGAAGGTACTAGTGGAAAATCCTTCAAAGCTATAAAACCTACTATTGTTTCATTTACATCAAGTTGACATATAGAAAGTATACACGTTTCCCTGAAACGCAAAATACAAGAACTCTGAATAAGCTGGTAATAATATTTATTCGTAAAGTTTATATCCTAGTCTTACTTATATGTTTATATCTTAGTCTTACTCTAAGATTGTGTAAACTTCTAAGAACTATTAAAAAATTATATCAGGGAATGCGCCATAAAGAGCAAAGCAACAAAAAACCATTAAGATTTAATGTGCAATATGAACCATTAGGTTATCAATTCAAAATATATAAACCTTACAATAAATAAACGATATCATTTGGTACATCTATGCGAAAGTTCAAGGCCATGGATTCCGTAATTAGATTAATTATAGCTGGCACATCATCTATCTCAGCGAGGCGTAGCCGCCCTAAGGGGACATTTCTGAAATTTCTTGATGTCATAATTATTGTTTTCCTTTAGAACGAAACACGAAACTGTACACACTAAGAAAGTCAAGCTGACATTTAGAATTTTATAAGCAAAAACATTGTCTCGAATCAAGAAGATCTTATTAAAAAATTTCAACTAAAATATAAAAAAATCAAAAACCAATCCGTACAGACTTACGTTTATTTAATATCCTTAACATTACGAATGTTAGAATTACATAAAACATAATGAATCGATAGAAGCATCCAGCTCGGAGCGTCTGAACTTTGAGCTTAATTATTAAAAAAAACTTAATAACTAAACAGACTGATACACTTAATATACAGAACACAATATTCTAATAAAAAATAATTTATTTTGTAACAAATTGTATAGCATCAATAAATAAGATGACTTCATTGTAGTGGATTTCTTTGGAGTGCTTAGATTATGTGCTGTTGGAATAGAAAGGTATTAATAACTTAGTTTCTACTACAGGGTCGGATTGTGCTTGAAGGAGCACAACACAAGTCCATATTTACATTAAGAAAGAAACCCATTACCCAAAACCAAAATTATACTAATATTAACTAAAATAAACATTAGCCATTTAACTAACGCGAAAATATTGAGAAATAAATAAAGAAATTAAATTACATACTACTAATTCAATAAATGTCCTTGCTGTCCATAATAAAATTTATTTAAAAACTTAAGATACAGACTAAAGATACAGATACAGACTTAAAAACTTAAGATGCAGATCAATTTAAAAGGTATGAGTTTGAATATATGTCAGGAAATAGGACAACGAAACTTACGAGTAATATACAAATATGTTTTTAAAATGTTGCTAAACTCAATGTTAGGCGGAATATTCCCAATGTAAATAAATAATCATTTATAAAGTTTACCGAAATCATTTCATTTAGAGCATTGCTAACTTTAGAATTATAAATATTCTGTTCACGATGCGTTATATACAAAAGTTTTAAGAATTATTAACACACTATCGGTTAAGGTAACCAAACATTCGGCTCGACTCGAACAAATCATCTTATCCGTGATGTACGCACATTAAAACTAATATAGATTACATTTATGGGTAATATGCATCGAGTAGCAACAAAATCTGAATTTACAACTTAAAACACTCTTTATATTGTTGAAATCGTTTAAAGTTGTAACTTAGGTATTTATTTACCCGTATTTATAAATCACTCTCAAATTTGAGATCGATCTTGAGAGCGTTTTATGAATACGGACATGGTACGGTATTCCATTGTCCACCAAATGCATATCATTCATATGCGACTAAGAATATACTTATACGACTTTGTAATTAAAAACAATAAGATACAATAAAGTGAATGTAACTTAAGCTACAATAAATTTTAAACATTAATACTAGGAAACTGTAACTCCCTACGTCACTCATGTATCAAGATGTCTTTTAGGTGTACAAAAATATCATCAATATTTATTTATCTACATTATAAATCTGTATCTATGATATAATAAAGTATGACAAGAGAACATTATGCAAGTGTAAAATGTTTAAATGTATTCTTTGTAAATATCTAAAACACAAATGTTAATGTTTATTGTTGAAAATAAAAATAGATCACAATACTCTTTCGATTCGATTAATTAACATAGCCTTATTAAAAATATATATAATTTCAAAATAAAATATTTAACATGATTCGCAATGATTTTGAAATTGTTTTATCAATTTATAAGGAAAATTGTTTTTATTGAAAAAAATTTACATCTCATATTTTTATTCAAACAAGTAATTAATATATTTAATTACATAAAACATTAATTACATTACAAATACATTAAAAATACAAATACATTTAATTACATTACAAATACATTAAATTTATTGACTTCATAATATGATTTGAAAGCCGTGAACATTTCGTCTTTTCAAAAAATAAATAATCAGCTTCACGCTGTATCCCGCACACATCAGGGCAGACAGAGGGAACCTAGTATTAAGACACTCCCCGTTCCCCACTGTCTGCCAAATTCTGGAGGCAGAAAGAAGTACGATATTAGTATTTTTAAATTTCAAAATTTTCCTATTTAATTAAATATTATAATTTCATTAAAATCTTTCGAGGCGCCTTCTCTACTTGAGTGTAGAATTAAATATGCTTAAATAAGTCAACTAAAAAAGTCAACTACGGAAAATGACTTATTAATCGTATCATGAAAAAATAAGTTTCTAACTCCAAAGCGTTTATTTTAAACAAATTTCTTTTAGAATAAACAAGAAGAATATTTTTAGAGTTAGTTACTTATCACATTGGCCTACACAAAAAGTTTACTTATATCCAAATTCTTTAGAATGTCACTATTATTACTTAACTATGAATATAATTATATTACTTTAAGCATGCGAGTATATAGTGATGTTTTTAAGGCAAGTGGACTGTGAACAGTGTTGCCAGATCGACATTTTTATAATATTTATTACAACGAGTTGCTTATCCAACCTGACAACACTAGATCAAAATGAACTTTACTTAATCCGTTTACTGCTAATACTAGTGTATAAAAACTCACTAAAATATTTCGGTTCAATCTATATATGGACTACATTCAATCTTATACGAAACCTGTTTCACAATCGGAAACCAAACCTATAGTTAGAAAATCCTGTATATTATATATTTCACGAATTATGAAACTCAGCATTGTATTTATTAAATGATAAACTTTTATTAAATTACTTAACTGATACATGTAATGCCATAATTTTCTACTTTATCTAACTCCATTCCGAGCCAGTGGTAGTGTTCTGTAGGACTGGCACTCTTCGGTGAAGTATTATACCAAGAAAAGTTTGCATTATAATTATTTGTTAAGTAAATCTACAAAATCTTATCACACAATGAATAATAGTTTCTCCTAAAAGTTTATCTAATCTCAATAATTACAAGACCATGACGCCTATGAGATAACAGTTTAAGAAAGAGATACTAAAAATTTTATACACTATGACGAAAATTGAAAGTTGCATTGTACATTGCAATACATACCCTAAGCAATATTTACAATACAATAATACAATACAACCTTTTTCAATGATTATATTATTAGATTTCTTTGAGAAAAATATTTATTACTTAGCGTTTTATAATTATATTTATCATGATATAAAAGTAAAAAAAGTACACTTATGTACATAAAAAAAAAACATTAAGTTAATTAAAAGTCAATGATATTATTGCAGGTCGCTAAAAACTAAGTTAATTTACTTTCAGACAAATTGCTAATTTTCTATGTGCTAAAAAAAGCGAAGAAACTAATGTGACCGTACATTAAAAACCGAATAATATTGTAAATGTTTCGAAGCTTACAATACAATATTTATGTAAATCCTAATCTATATTTACAATTTATACGTAAAGCGTATACCATATTACACTTATTCACGACTACCAAAACACAGGCATTTCACAATTCTTGATATATTAATATGGTTTTAATTGAGATTTTTAAATCTCATATAAATCAGGGCAGTCACATATCGAATTCAGTTATGGTGACGGATAGTTTTTTTTAATTAATATCCGATTTAACCGACGTTTCGGTTACGTTTACGGACCTCCACAGCAACCTTAATATAAATATAACGTCCGATGTCATTTTTGATACTTATTTCCAAAACTATGTAAAGGAATTATCTCATTAATAATAATTGAATGTTACCATTTAAATATGACACAGACCTATCGAGATAGATTTTATCGAAAGTACTAGATTTTGGATTATAATTTGTATTCTTTTAATTTCATAGATATTAGAATCCTAATTGAGATCATTTACAAATATTTAATTATTTTAACATAAATTACTTGAATATCGTTGACGGATACAAATCATTATTACTAAAACCATTTAAAAATATATTAAAAGCAAACTAAAATGCTCTGTATTATCCATTCTATATCTTATATTATCTAATGGACGAAATTCAAATATATTGTAAATAAGAAATTGAACAATTTCTATATTGTTGTAATATTTCAAATAATTGCTATGATAAAATGTAAGAACACACTCAATTTAAAACCATAAATACACAAGTAAATGAAACGAAAAAAAAAGTATGAACCGCATGATTTAATTACACAATATTATGAAACAGTCATAATACGTTATTTCCGTAACTTGAAAAAAAAAAGCCCAATACTAGAACTTTTTAAACAACTTATGTTCATCAAACAAAAGTTCCACAGTTTTTTCCGGTCTCATTGCAATTATCAATTTTACTTTTAACAAACTTTATATAAACTATTGAAATCTTTTGAAAATGTGGAATGTTATCATTGAATATTTATATTTTTTTCCCCCAAAAATGATTGCTTTTTTTTCAAACAAAATAAATAATGAAATTTAAGTTTCTAAATTAAAGGCCATTTATTTACGCCAAAATATCAAAAGGACGACGCAAAGACACACAAACCTATCAAAGGGCACACACGCCCCACGCCCCATTTCCGAAATGGAGTCGTAGGTATTGGCGATAAAGTTCAAAGTTAAACCTTTAGTAGTATTTTTGTAGTTTGTGTTGCGTAACTGCGTCACACGAAATACTACCTGCATTTCTTGATTTATTTCTTTAGATATAGATTTGAAATATTTTGCCTTATATGTTGTCCCCGTTAAAGGAGCGCTGACGCTTCCACGTATTTCCAGTAAAACCTCTTTATAATTGTAAATTTAATATTGTTTTTGACAATATGACAATAATAACATATATGCTTAAATACATTGTTTAACGAATATCAATAATATATATGATGCATTCATTAATCATGTAACTCTTCATAACAACACTTTACAAAGCTGCTTTGATTTTAATTTGAATTCTCAGTTTGAAACTCAGATGGAACAGTCAGAAATCGGTTATTTAGTTAATACTTTTATACAGTGATTGTTAATCTTAGTTTACTTTACTTTATATTCGAAAAAAAACTGAAAATTAGCAGTAAAATTAAACATTTTAATTATCTGCTTCTATTGTTTTAACTCAAATCTTATTCTTAGTCATGGCTGTACATTAAATTTGTGAATAAATACTTTTTATGTATGTATATTTTAGATGATCCTCTTTAAAAACGTTGTTTATATCAGTTTATGCGATCGACGCCATTGTTACAGCAGGTAGATTTAAAAATAAACTGTCAGTGCAAATATAAGTCAATTAAAAAAAGTACACAATGTAAAACCATATGTATGATATATAGTTAAAACTAAATCTGCGTATTAAACATAAATTCCATAACCAATTCTTTTTTTTTGTACGTGAAAGCTACATCTGCACTAACAGTCATCACAACATCTATAACGCTCTTAGCATTACTATATCCATACCTGGCGTGAATAAGTCGGGTTCAGTACATTATTTCCTTAGTCATAATTAACTTAGGATTGCTTTATTTATAGGGTGGATTGAGGTTAGTTTTACTAAATAAAGTGAACTATCCAATAATTCTTGATACTAAAGTAAAAACTAAAATTTTATGAAATTTCGTATGTAGCACACGGTGAGGGAGACACTCTGTTCTCGACTCTCTATCGCTCTGAATGAAAATATTTAATTTACTCGAGTGGGAATTGTACCCACACGAATGTGGCACTTATTAAAAAAGTGATGACCAAGCAAATTGACTAATCTACCTATGTACGCCTGGTAACAATATAAAGCTGAAGTGCATTAATTCATGTGAACATAGCCTTATTCTCAAACTCTATATAATATATACGTGTGTAAGGGTGTGGTAGCGTTAGTGTCGCTGCGGCGGCCGCGGCGGGCGATGCGGGCGATGCGGGCGGCATCACTTGCCCTTGTGCTTGGGCGGCGTGGTGGGTGGGCCGCCCTGCTCCGCGGACGCCCCTATTGCCACGCCCTCGCTGTCTACTTCTGTCTGAATATGGGATATGTTTTTGAGTATATTGTTATACATGAGTTAAATTAAAAGTATAAGAAATACATTAACATCTAAATTCATCATAAGATTATTTAAATTTATAATTTAGACGAGTTATGGTACTCGGAACAAACCTCCGTGGTTTATTGTAGTGCCTTCATCAATGTAAAAACATATTTGTATGGATATTTGATAGTAATATAAGAAAAATCTAAACTAATGTTAGTTGCTTTAGCTTAACGCTACATGGGTCCCGAATATAGAGGGGGAGGCAATAGGAACCTCCTTCAATCCTTACATATCGTACATATAAAAAAATCAAGTTGAAATAAAAGATTTGAATAACAATTATTTCACAACCTTAATCTTGCATTCCAGAAATGATCGAAGGAAACTAGTCTCGACACTTGTTTTGCCTGAGTTGAAGACTGGCGTATTTAGAGGTAAAACGCAATGCATTTGTCTTACCAGAATAGGGAAACGAAAATAATTTATTGAATTGGAATTAATTCACAATCATCGCATATCACATCGTCGAACAGCGCTAATAAAATGGCCTAAATAATATAAAACAACAGCTGCTTTTATAAAATAAGTTAATAAATATATTTAATATTCGATGGTTTCCAATAATTTATATATTTCCTAAATAAATTAATATATGATTAAAAACAAGAGATTTATTGTTTGCTTACTTTTTCTTCTTTTGAGTTTGTCTGAGGGGTATTTGTCCCATTATTAGCATTACTGTTGTCCACATCATTTTCTGTAGTCTCAGTGCTTGTAGTGCCTTTAAATTAATTGAAAACATAAAATATTTTTCCTTAACCAAATACAAAGTAGTTTGTGAAAGATAACTACAATTATAATTCCCTAATCCGATATTTGATAGACAGAAATATCCAAATATATTCAGAGTATAACATATAGGTACTCTGAATATATTTTATAGAAAAATGTGATACAATGTGTACAGCATCTACACTGAATTAAGCGTTATTTTAAAAAATATGTAAATAATTAATAAAAATATTACAGTTATAAAAATATCTTATAGATAATTGACAAAAATCATCATTTGCTCTTTAAGAAATGCTTTATTGACTAAACATACCAATAATCAAGCCTCTGGTCTTTAATATTGCCACATTAGTAAGATTCTGTTCCATATAATATTATTACATATGTATATTTAAGAACTTTTGTCTTTTTAACAATATGTTTACTTGATATTCATTGACATGAATATCTTATATATTGTTTGTGATAATTTATGTATGTAGGTTTAATAATTGTTATTTTAATCTAGTTGTTTTTTCTTGCTTGACAGTTTGCACTGCAGCTATGCAAGTTACTTTCGCTATACTCTTTCAGAGTTAGGAATGGTTGCCTGGAGCAAGTCACTTTTGGTGATGAAGTTACATCGCTGCCTTTAATACTTTAGGTTTAAATTTGGTTTTGAGTTTGCAATAAAGACTTTTTCTCTTATTTTATAATTATTTTATCCTCACCAGCTTGAATATGATTGGCGTTGCCACGATCCGCCTCGTGCTCCCGCAGCACTGCGTCCAGATTGTAGCGGCGGCGGTACGAAATGAAGAATGTACGAATGTGGGCTTCTGTCTTTGTTCCCAGCGTCTCGGCAATCGCTTGGAAATCTTTACCTGGGTTTTTTAACATTATTAATAAAATATTTGTTTGGGAATAGAAGGACAGTGGCGATTACCAATTTTACTCCGTGAAATGAGTTATTTTCATTTCCTCGGAGTTGTTTTCAAGATAAACGACGCTGAGTTCCACCGCAATTGAGCTAGCTAAGCTAACACGAGATACTAAAAAAATCTTATATATAAAGCATTTGTACCTATATAAATTCAACTAAAGTTATATATTAGTATGTATTTTTTTATAAAAAGTTCTCACCATATTTCCTAACAGCAGTGACAGCCATTAGTAATTCGTCGTTAGTCCACCGCGAGTTTATTTTTGCTGGTGGTTCGCCAGGTCTGAGTTCTTCCACTCCCGTGTCGCCGACTTTACGTTTCATCGCACTTAGCTGTTGTTTGTTTTGTTGTACCTGAAGTATAACATTTTGTAAGCCTATGCTCTTGACCGTTAAACGTCAGCAATTTTGACTAAAATATAAATTAAAGCCCAGGCAGGATGGGGTGTGCGTATCTGGATCGTCCAAATTAACAAATACCAAGATTCGCAGGACTATCACTGCATTAACGTAAAGTTATCACAAAAGCTAGTTAATAAAAATTAAAAAGAACCAAAGTATGGGGCATGTGTGCAGAATATTTTTTTGTTGTTAAATCGCCTAATGCAATAATGTTGAACACTACAGCGCTTATGCGATCGGTTTTAATGTCACAATCTCCACATTACATCACACAAATTAGTATAATATAGGTTAAACAAACATAATTCGTCATATTAAGCTACACTGTGATAGAATGCAGGCTTCAAATTTGCAGTAACTCCGTTACATTAACATCAGGCTTCTGTGTTAACACAGATAGAATTCCAATATAAGATATATGTAATATTTAGGCGACAGTATTGCAAGTGACTGCAAGTTTGTAATCCGCGACGAGAAAGTATGAGAATGTGAACTACATAGCGTCGGGTTTGCCAGTCTTACTTGTCTCTTGAGCGAGATAACCTCCCGGTCCATGGCCTTGAGTAGGGCTTCGCCCTGATTGACGGAGCCGGGCTGGGCGGGCTCGCCGGGCTGCGGGCCGGTGGCCATGGCAACGAGATCGTCGTGATTGATGTATATGCCGCGCGGCAGCCGGTGCTTGTACCGCTGTTGCTTAGAACCGGGCCCGCGCCGCCCCGACGGGCCGCACAGCGGTCGCATGGTGCCCGTGCGTCTGCCACATCAGCGGTTGTTTTTTTGTTTGTATTTTTTGTTTTATATTAAAATTTGGTGTATAACTAGATGTGTAACATGTAACAACCGAAATGCTTTGTGCCGATGTTACAATTGTTTTTACGTTATATTCGGTCATCAAATAAATTACATATCTACTATTATTAAAATATTGCAATTGTTAAAATATTTCCAATAGAGTTTCCATGTTTCCCCCTTACAACGGCAGTGCCGGCTTTAGCAATAATTTCCATCAAATCGATTTAAGTTTCCTCATCGACATTTGCACAAATCAGAAGTCCTAAAGCCGATACTGAATAGCTCCTAATATTACTTTACGATACATGCGCTCAATACAACTAACATCCTAGTTCATTTTTAGTTTGGGATTTAACATTTACCTTGAC
The DNA here is from genome assembly GCA_013403645.1 of Heliconius nattereri. Taxonomy (NCBI): domain Eukaryota; kingdom Metazoa; phylum Arthropoda; class Insecta; order Lepidoptera; family Nymphalidae; genus Heliconius; species Heliconius nattereri. The sequence goes on from JAAIXI010000218.1 coordinate 3,199,759, forward strand.
AATGTTATGTCATTCAATTTACAATACGAAACGTGTGGAGCTATAAAAATGTATAGGGGAAAACCGGTCATCATTGCAATATGTATATTTAAGGAAAATAGTAACTTGATTCCAAATGAATTAGTATTTTTTGAAAAATTCGATGTCTATTCTCATAAATTAAAAAGTTATTAAAAAAAAGTTACAACTACAAAACAACATAAAAAAAAAATGTTATCGCGTTATACAAAATCTGTATTGAATATTTACCGACCTGGCGTGCACGAGGCATGCCTGGCACAATTTGTGCGAATTGTGCGCCGTGGTCTGCGTGCACAGAATGCCGCACACCGTACACCACTTGCCCGCCTCGCCTCCGTCTCCCTAAACCCCAACACACACTTTACTATCACGAAACCCAAACTCTGGACCAAAAGACCTCACATACTTCATTTAAAAACCCGTAAGATTCATAATAAAACGATATTCTGCACACACTTGTTCACGACAATCCTGGGGGCTGTTAAAGGAAGCATGCGGGGACTGGTGGGTGATTGGGGAACAGGTAAAGGTGCCACATTGATAGCTCTCACTAACAACATTGGACACATGATATAGTGCATATATAAATTTAAAAATATTATATTATCGTTTATTTCAATGAATTATCTTATTGTCCTCCCATTTTGTAATAAACACTATAATAAATCTAAAGTCAGAAATAATTATTATTATATGAAATATGATGAAAACAAAAGATAACAGTTTGATATTTAACTTAAAACTTTGATTGGTTATAATGAATATACATAATATGTTTGTGCATGGTAATAATAGTCAGTAGATAAAAATGCAGAGCAGTTAACTAAATTTAAGCAAATTAAATAAGCAGGCAATATTTCATTATATAAATACAATATATAAAAATTAAAATAATACATATTAAGCCTATTTTTGTAATGTTTCAAGTTAAATTGAATCTAATAGTAAATAAGTTGAATCCACTGAGTTTAGATATTAGAGGATATGCAAAAAAACTTTCACAAATATGTTTTCTTACATAAATTTGAAATCAGTTAGAAATTTTATAATTAAATTATTAATTTAATGATTACCCTTTTTGATATAAATATTTTTGAATAACTAATAATAACCATGAAGGATAAGAAGATAAAAGCAATGCTGCCACAATCTAAATGTCAATGATAATGAAATTTTATGAGTACAAGTAGTGTGAATATGAAAGTGTGGCTGTAGAGCCAGAATAAGAACGCTGAATAATATCAAATGAATAATAACACACTGACATTAAAAAAATCTGAAGACAGGAACATCCAGTAGGGTACATGACAAAAAAAATAAAAAATCTTTTTATTTAAATTCTGAATTATTTTGTAGAAATATACCTTTTATCAATAACATATGAATACATTTTATTGGTAATAAAAACGCTATTGGAATGAAGATAAGAAAGTGCTTGAATAAAGTTGTATAGTGTTAAAACAGATAATAGTTTTTTCAGAATGGTCATGTACCCTGAACAATGATTTTACAGCGGGAAGCGAACCCACCTCGCCATGATGGCCACGAAGCGTAGGCCTGCCAGCCGGCAGGGGCTTGCCTCCTCGGACTATACCGCGGTGTAAAGTCCACTTCTGTTATTACCAACATAATAACTATCATATGTACTATACATACTACACTATATCCATAAAAATTACTCCAGTACAGTTATTCTATTTAAATTTAGAAGTTTCTATTTGTGTGTGAAATGTTAAGCAAAAAATAATGTTAATAAACATATTTTTAGGAAGGTTATAAAAATTTTAATATTGTGGAACTCAGATCTGCCTCTTTTGGAAACTGTTTATGTACTCTCCATCTAACCATTCTTCTTCTTCTTCTCTTTATTTATGGCCCATCTAACCATTATCATAAGTTCATGTGACAGATGACAGATGTTTGTAAGGCAAACATTCATATGGCTTAGGGGTTCCACAACATGCAAATTTTTATACATTATCATTAAATAATTTTCTATCTTTATTGTGGAATAACATTTTATAAAAAAATGAATGCTGTAATTTAAAAAAAATAATGATCTACTCTGCATTTCTATTTACCAACACATCAGTGACTTTGTCTTAGGGCAATAATCATTGGACAATCCAGATACACTGTGTGAATCAACAAAGGATTATTAGCCTTTTCATTTTTTTGTTTTAATGATAGAATGACTGCATACTTAATATTAAAGACAAGTTTTAACAAAAGCTACAAATATAAGTAGAATAACATACCTTTTCATCATTATCAGAATCTTTATCTGAACCACCAGGCTCTGAACCTGCTCCTGACTCCCTCTTTCCTGTCCCGGACCCAGCAGCATTACGACCTTCACTTACAACATCCATTAAGGATGTCCGTGATCTTGTCTTTTTCCATGAGTAATAATATTTGACAAGGGATGCTATAGATTTATCAGGCAGCTACAACAAAATATATATATATATGTTTTTATAGCTTCATAATTTTTCCCAAATATAGCAGAGTAGGCATAGTGAGTAGTGTTAAAAGATTTTATTCTCCATGCCTTTCCAATTTTTGAGACATTGGGGTGTTGAACTGCAGATTCAACACCAATTTTTGTTTTGTTACCAGGGAAAACAAATCTTAAATAAATACAATAATTCAAATTGTCTAAATTGATACTATAAATAAATTAGGAATAGAAGACAAGTGTGGTGCAGTAGCAGTGAACTCAAACTGAAAAAAAAGTTGTGGGTTTGATAAATGCAGGAAATTATTTTATTTTATTTATTTCCCTGGTTAAGTATTAAAAATTTAAAAGATTATAAAATAATTAAGCCAAACACACCATTTGTCGTATTCTGTGAAAACTTTTGCCATGGAACTGAAAAGCTTGTTCAAATAAGACTTTATCTTCTACTGTCCATTCGTCAGGAAATGGAGTAAAATTAGCAAGATCTATTGAAGCTCTGTTAAGGTCATGTTTGTGCCAGAATAACATTCCAAGTGCTTGTTCACCGTTGTAACCATATTTCTCTTTTGCAATAGTTATGTATTCATCCACTGAAAGAATTGTTATTGAATTGTAAACCAGAAACCACAGCTGTATAAAATCAGACAATAAATAATTACTTTAGATTACTTACATTTAATATCAGATATATCGGAAGTTGGTGACCAGACAAGCAGGGCTCTGTCAGAAATTTGATCAGGTCTCCTTTGCTCCAAGGGTTCCAGTTCAGGGCATAAAGCCTGAAAATCTCGCCCCACTCTTATCTTTTCCGCTGCAAATGGCACTACTGCTTGGTTTTGTTGTTACAATTGTTGATGAGATGAGGGCAGCATGAAGGCAGATGAAGAGAAGCATAAAAACAAAGCATGATGTGAGATTGTTAGATAGTACCAGGGCGATTAATCAAATATAAGCTGGTTGTTTCTTAACATACCATTTGATGTTATAATTTTTAAGCGTATGTTTGCACAGCACATAATTTAAATACCAATATCATGCCGTAGGAAGCCCCATAATATACCAGACTATAAAATACACCAGCTTAATTTAAATAAGCCTCACCATTCTCGTCCTCTGAACTGGAATCAGGACTACCGTGACCATTTGGGCTCGGCCCTCGCGAACGCTTCCCGTTTCGAACATCAGTACTTCTTTCAGCCAAAACCATGATTACCACTTTAATACACGAGTACACTCAATTTCACTTACTAACTACAAATTTAAAAAATTCATTGATAATTTATTTCTATTAATCACCAATAAAACTATATGCGAAGCTTCGCACTTCAATTCAAACGTGATTCAAACCACCGCATCAATAATCTGACAAACCAGCCTTAGGTGGTAATAGCTCTTTTAGAAACGTCTGTACTTAAGCATTCACTTTTTAGTTATTCCGTATTTGATATCAAATAATAATTAAACAAGTATTCGTTAATATTTTGGTTTTAAAATATAATAATGAATAATTTTATATAGTTAAATACCATCTCAAGCTTTTAAAACATTTACAAAATGTAAAGTAAGATGAACTTAGAATTTTTGGTAATGGCAATAATTAAAGTACAGACTTTGCGAAATGAATCATAATACATTATAATCTTAAGTGTATAATAATACGCTATCTTCCTTAAAACAACAATATCTGATGAGGTATTTTAACGATATAATATTAAAAAGAATTGTTTTGATTAAGACTTGGCATGAAAGAAATCGTATTTTTTTATTTGTAATATCCTATCATTTTATATTTGAATAAGAGATGGCGCTTTAAAGATATATTAGCGATTTCAATACACTAGTAGGTATTCAATACAGTCTTAATTTTCAAGTTTACTACTCAGTACTCTATAAAATTTTATTATTTTTAGTAACTGCTAATTACCAAATATAAATATCAAAAGTATATATTATGTATTACTATTTTATTACTATAAAATATAAGTAACGACAGAAAATACAAAATGTCAACAATTAAAGAGGTTTTTAATGTTTTGTATAAGACATGTGAGCTTTTGTGTAACGACAATTACCGCTAACGGATTAATATTATCGCTACAATTTATTTTTTAGTATTTTTTACAATAAAACATAAATAATAATAAACAAAAAGTTTTGGCTTACTTAAATACTTACTTTGCTCTACTACAACTCTTCTAGTATTTATATAGCCAGTAAACCTACTTATACTAGGGGCACGAACCCGACTTCTTAGACTCGCTGGGCTCGCAAAATCTCAGTAATGTTCACATGTTGAGCGAAGCGAGAAATGATTTTTTGATTTTTTTTTGCCTAAAACCATCGACGTGATAATATCTATATGTTTGCAAATGTTTGCAAAGTCTCCAGTATAGCCCTCCGCTCGCTTCGCTCAATAAATAAATATAAATGAATGTATAAGCGAACTTATTATAGACATAACTATGTTATAGCATAGTTGTTACTTTAACCGTATGTATCATAGCGTAGACGAATTCTACGAAATTTATAAAGTAGGTACTGGGGCCCAAACGCGGCTTTAAAAACGTGTTGTCTAATGTATTATATATGTATATCACTGTAAAGTTTCATCTGAATCCCTTCAGTAGCTTTTGCGTGGAAGTGGTTCAGAAGTTTATCCTCACAAACTTTCACATTTATAATAACTAAAGTTTGAGAAGAATGAAGATGGACGTTTGTTACACTTTCACGGAAAAACTTCGGACTCAGATGAAAATTTACAATAATCTAGCTTATACACCACAATAAAATGCTGTACATATTATACATTTTTTATATTGACACCTATATATTACATCCAAATATATAAAATATACACAGAATTGTCGGAATTCGCAATATTAATTTGCACAACGCAGAATAAGTTTAAGCGTTACTTACATTTTTTTTCAGCAACATTTCTCTTCTTCTTTCTACTTCTTTTGTATCCCGCATATAGCAGAGTAGACAGAGGAAATCTAGTGTTAAGACATTCCTTTTCACCGAATTTTTCGAGGCGTGTGTGCGGCGTGTGGCGGAATTCAACGCCGCACTTTTTGCCTTGGTGCCAGAGCGAAGAGATGAAAATATTAATAAATAATAATTCATTCAGTGGGGATTGAACGCACAAACGTCGCGTTACAGTCATACCATTGCGCCCCTAAGCGTGTTAGTTATAAAACTTATAAAATATTGTAGGATAGTTCGGTGACTAGGACTATAGAATACAAGTTCGCGATACTTTGTTAGGTTGTGATATTAAATTTGTTTTGTTTACGTAAAATGTAAAAAACATATTTATCTGAGACTATTTATTTAGACCGTCGGCTCGCAGCGGTACAAGGGTGTGTCCGTAACGCGACGGTTGTGTGTTCGATTCAACCCGAGAAAATAAAATATTTATTCAGATTTATATTTTGATTTCTTCGCTCTGGTATCGCAACGCCAGGTTGCCTCTACCCAACCTGTTGTATTCCAGATGCAGTTTGAAACAGAAAAAAATTATATAATTTTATCTTTTTCTTTTATATTTACGTGTCACCGACGTGACAAGACATCCGTCGCGACTCACGGAAGATTATTTGTAATGATAGTAGTAAACTATTGACAGTGTGCTCGCTGCCAGGAATACACGCAAAAATTATATACTCGTAAGTATATAAGTTTGCTTATAACATATTTTAAATATTGAATAATATTAAATTAAGAATGGACATCACTTTATTTTTGAATCTTAAATTATTATATTAAGACATGAAATTGCAACAAAAGAAATATATTAAGATAAGTTTTATTTTTTTTATTAGAAAAAATAAATTCCACAGGCTCACAGGTGCCCGTGCCTTATTTTTACGTTTGTTTTTTTTATAATTGGCGCTTATAATATGTACTTATTTATACACATATGTATGTACTTATTTATACACATTATTTACATAAAATTTCTTATAAACTATAGTGACTCCTTCATAAAATGTTAGTAGCGTAAAATTTTATTTAGTAGTATATAAAGGTAATATATGCTTATACTGAGTGCGTAAGTGTAAGATGCAATTTTTTCATAGCTTCAAAATGTATCCCACAACTAGCAGGGTAGGCAGAGAAACCTAGTAATATAATGTTAAGACACTTATGTTGTACTCATTTTCCGAGGAATTCTTGAGGCATTGCTTATTGAGTGGCGGAACTTAACAAGCAATGCCTCAAGAATTCCTCAGCTCAGCTTTGCCTCGTTCTAAATGATATAGGGGATATAAAAATGTAATATTTTCTAATTAATATGAGTCAATATATGACATGGTTTAAAATTGAACTAAAGGGAAGTCAAGGTTAATATCTTAGCAAATAAATAATATTTTAATATCTGTAAAATGATTATGATGGAATCAAACTCTAATGCAAAAGAAGAAAATTGTTTATAATATATGCATATAGATACTCATATAAATAATAAATATAAATGACTTCCTTGAGAAATGCTAAGGTCACACAGCAAGAGCTAAATGAAACAAAACTGACAAACAAAGAAAACTAGTTTCCACGTACGCTGGCAACACAATGAAGTTATTACTGCGGTAATATTTTTGCAAATCTATTTAGTACATATGAATAATATGTTGTACATAAGATACAATTATTTTGCTATTTATAGGATATATTATATTAGGAGATTAGCATATACCTATACATATATGTAAGCAATAAAAGGTTATACATTTAAATTATAAACCTATAGACCTTATATGGAGCTGGAGCAGGTTCGCGAGTCATGACTATCCATGAGGCCCAGGGGCAGCCCTTCACAGACGTCGTCATCGTCCGAACCGGACGCGCACTGATCCGAGTCCATGAGAGCGTCTCTCACGCAGTCGTCGCAGTGACGAGACACACCAACACCTGTGTCTATTACTCTGACGATGGCGGTGATGCAATAGGCAACTTCATCAGCCGAGCGGTGGGCGCTTCATTTACGGAGGTGGTGCAATGTCACAAAAGGGGCAATGTCACAAAGAGACGATAGGGTGATAGAGGCACTAATCCAAAAACTTAAGGAAGACGTTCTGTAAAAGCCAGGCCAAATCTAAAACTCCACACCTATATACATGTATAAAATAATTATTAACAAAAAAAAAAAAGATTGTCGGTAGGGGTCTCATCCAACCCCTCTAGTATAAGCTCTAGATATAAGTACAGTTTAAATTGTCCCAAAATTAAGTACGCCACATTAAAAGAACTATCTTAAAATAAAAAAGGCACGGGCAACTATGCGCCCGTGGATGTAGCTTTTAAAATAAAAAAAAAATTATAAACCTATATAGTTAACAAATTCATTGCAGTCCAAAATCACATTAAAATATTTTTTAAGTATAAGTTAAATTTCTTATATTAAATTCATCCACAAAGAAAAGAATTTGGAGAGAATAATTTTTACATGCTTATTTGTATAGCAGCTTTCAGAACGTTTGAAATTGAAACACAGGTTTACAAGAAGTGAAATACGATTCACGGGCACCGACATGAGTGACAGAAATGACATTTCGTTGCATTTGAGATTGTAAAATACTCTTATTTCCCTAATTAAATTATGTTATCTTAATTTAGATAGCGACAATGCTACTAATCAGTAGTTTACTTATATGCTTGCTGTGAAGTAGGCTGTAGGAGTATAAAACAAAATATATAAAGAATGGTGCTTTGAGGATTACCACATTGTGAAATAGTCGTATTGTGCTCGCACAAATAGTTATAATGGTTGTTATGTAATTAATATAAGTTTTTTAATCGTAATACTACACGTTAGCTAAGATGAGGGCGGTTGCGTTGATTAGTGGAGGAAAGGACAGCTGTTACAACATGATGCAGTGCGTCGGCGCCGGGCACACTATAGTAGCCCTGGCCAACCTCCAACCAATACATAAAGGTTACTATTGTCATATACACCGATTTAGATACATATATATCAAATTTCATTAGAGCATAATATTTATACATGAGGTTGCAGTAACCTGTTGAAATGATTTCAAATATTTTTTGTAGCACTTCAATTTTTAAATAATAAATATATATTTTTTATTAATACTTATTAGGGCCAACTACTATGAAAGTAGCATGCATTAATAAATAAAATTGAATTATTCTAGATGAATTAGACAGTTATATGTATCAAACAGTTGGTCATCAGGGAATAGATTTGTATGCGGAGGCAATGGGTTTGCCTTTATACAGGGAGATAATATCTGGTGTGGCTGTAGATCAAAGTCGAAATTATAAACCAACAGACAAAGATGAAGTGGAGGATTTGTATAGATTGTTATCCAGAGTGAAGGTATAAAATATAAAGAAAACATATGTTACATATTTAGAAGTTTGTTTAATAAGAATTTATCATATGTGGAATATAGTACCGTACAGTAGATGCTATATTCTACATATGAGGTAAAAAAAAAGATTATTCAAGTTATGTTATGAGATTTTTAAATATTAATAGTAAGTATTTGTAAAATTTTAATTTATTTACATTTATAAAATACTTTATATAGAAATCATTTATTTCAGGATGAATTAGACATAGAAGCTGTAGCTTGTGGGGCAATATTATCAGATTACCAAAGAATCAGAGTTGAAAATGTGTAAGTTATTACTATATGTAATATGTATATATTATATACTATTTTTATTATTTTTAAAATGCTATTTGACATTTATGAAAGAAAAGTACTGTTTAGAAAACAAAAAAATTGGATTTAGCATTTAGCTTTCCAAGTACTTATCCCCCTAAGCTATATGTTCTTATTAAGCTAGATGAAAATTCTGCTTATCACAACTCCCCAACAAGTGGAAACATTAACATTTAATGATTTAAAAAATATAATGTGAAATATTTTCCTTAGATGTCAACGAGTTGGCTTAGTATCCCTTGCATATCTTTGGAGAAGAAATCAAAAGGAGCTCTTACAAGAAATGATAGTCAATGATGTTGATGCCGTTATTATAAAGGTAATTAATTGTAATGGTATATTTTTATTCCTTGTTTCTAATAAAAAATAAATTTAACATGCCACATATATATTTATAAGTTTTCATAACAATTTTCTAAACAGATTTATTTAATTATCACAGTAAACCACCCTTGTGGTGTGATATTTACTGGGGGAAATATATATTTTTTAATTTCTCCACTGTGATTGGAAACTTAGTGTTGAATGGCGGGACTCAACGCCGCATTTTTGAGTACCAACACTGAATTATTGAAATTCCAATTGAAAACAAAAATCCCTGCCTATTATATCTCATATACAGCAGGCAATTAATATTTTTTTTTATTTATCTGTCAGCTGATAGTCACATGGCGGCCAAGTGACCAAGATATTGATTCTATTTTATAATAATACTTTAAATATTTATTATTGTGATAAGCATTATATGTGTAGTAGATATTGTAGAGAATGAGCATATGACTTCTAATATTGTTTAAATTGTCTTTATTTCATCTCATATCTTGTAGAATAGTTTTCAATATTTAAGTTTTTTACATTTTGCTACAACTCTATTTAAGTGAAAAATCTGAATTTATATTTATTTCCATAATGCTCTGACTATAATATCAGCTTCACGCTGCATATAGCAAGGTACTCAGAGGAAACCTAGTGTTAAGATACTCCGTTTCCCACTTTCCGCCGATTTTTTCGAAGCTTTGCGTGTTGTGTCGCGGAACTCAACGCCGGGCTTTGCTTTGATGCCAGAGTGAAGAAATAAAAATATTAATTAATAATAATTCATTCCCCCAAATGGGAGTCGACACCACCCCGAGTTACTGTCACACCCATGTGCCAAGACGGCCTTTTATGTAAAATATTAAATTTACATTTGCCTAACTCTGTTGCAAATAATCCAATAAACATGTCTCCCTCGAGTTGTAGTTACGAAATATTCAACTGTAACGCGATATTTGTAGGTTCAATTTCCATTCAAGGCGTTGCTATTATCGAATTAAAAGAGCGGAGAGCAACAGATTTTGTCAAATTCCGCAATTTTTCCTAATTGGAAGAAAAACAGATAATAGAGTAACATGCCACTAATAATTATTTTTGGACATGTTAGCTAAGATAACAAAACAATGCTAAAATGTATATACCTACAAGGACGTCAATATGTCTCCTTGGACTAATAACATGAGGCTATTAAATTCTCAATTAACAGAAATGTGGTACAAAATAATTGAAAATACATATTACAAACAGATAAGGAAGTGATATTAACTCATTAGTCTAAATACTTAGTTGCCTATGAATAATATTTCCATTATATGTAGATACTTTGTTTCAAAGTTAAAGTTAAAATGTTGTCGTTCCTCTGGAATTGGTAACATTTTCTTCAATTGAAAAAGTATCTTCACTTTTTTCCCGTTAAGCCAGTAAAGACAGGATATCTAGCGTAGATCACTTTGTGTTCAGTGTTGGAACTCAACGCTGCGCCTTGTGTATCAGAGAATAGAAATGATAATAATAGCAAAAGAATTAGAGTCAAGTGACTCTACTGCTACTTGCAAAGTCTTCTACGTAGTTTTACTTAAGCTTAAATGTTCTAACTTATAAATTATCGTCTGTCACTATCAGTTATAATTCTCTTTCACATTCTTCAAAGAGTACTTACAATATACATCAGACCTTTAGCTATTTTCACCAATTATAATATATGTGGACCTACGTTTTTAATTAAACTTTTTTTTCAATCAAAAAATATTATAACCACATATTAAATTAAAACTGGTACATTATCAGGTTGCAGCGCTCGGTCTGGACCCAAGGATACATCTAGGGATGACAATCAAAGACATCCAGCCTCACCTTCTAGTCATGCAAGAGAAGTACGGATTGAACGTGTGCGGTGAGGGCGGGGAATATGAAACTTTTACACTCGACTGTCCTTTGTTTAGGAAAAAATTAGTTATGTAAGTATTTTATGATTTAGCAAAAGTTAAAATATATTTTTTTGTGTTTACCTTAAATATCTTTAAAGTGAGTCTTAAGTTTGTTACATTGTATATTTTTTTCTATTGCGAAACAACTATTGGTAAACCGAATAGATAAATATATAAAAATGATTAAATTTAAATGGTTATAGATATTTGAAGTTATGTTACTCTTATAAATTTAAAAACATGATAACAAACAATTATAATCTATAATGTATTTATCTGATGCTAATAAAAGCGCAGGTTCGAATTTTGTGCGACGTGCGACTGTTAACTGTTGTGGGTTCAAGTGAATCTCGTGAGAATTATGTTTAATATTTTTGTTTCCCCGCTCTAGTAACAAGGCAAAGCGCGGCGTTAAATACCGCCATTCAACACTCAATTTCAGAGTTCGGCGGAAAGTGGTGAAAGTGAAGTATCTTAATGGAAACGAGTGTCTAACACGAGTTTCCCAGGTTCTCCCTGCCTTTATGTTATCGTTATATATTATAGTTATACAAAAAATATATATTATCGTTGTTATGTAAAGGATAAAGGAAGGACATACATATTTGACTTTAGTACGTCAGGCGTTCAATCAGTTTGTTGGTAAACTAGTAAACATAACGGTGATAAAATTAAACAAACAACTCAAATATGTGCATAAACGAATCAATATAAGCCTTCATGGTGCATTGCGAGTGTGAGTTTGATTCCCGTTAGTAAGAATGAATTGAGGATTATAATTGAATAATTTTTATTTCCCCGATTTGGTGTTGAGTGGCGGAATTTAACACCATACTTGGTGTAATGTCTCAAAAATACAGTGCGTGGGGAAAGAACAAAACCCTTAAATTCTTACCGTGGTATGCGGGAAAAAGCGTGAATATAATAATGAAGGAAATAATATTAAGATAGTAAAAATAATTTATCGAATGAAATATCGGTGGATATTTTATAAGCATGCCTCATTTAATCTTGAACCCAAACAGTAGATCGATGTCTATCGAGTAGTATATTATAGGATTAGGAGATTATTTTTTTAAGTCCACATTTAAAGCAATACCTCCTTTATCGTAACGTACTGCTGTAAAGTACATTCCATTCCAGCGATTATTTTATACTCATAAAATTCAGTATTATTAATATTTTAATTATTAATTACAAACATATCATATTATATATATATATATATATATATATATATATATATATATATATATATATATATATATATATATTTTATGGCTAAATATATCTCTCATATTTTCAACAGAGACGATAAAGAAATGGTGATACACTCTGACGACCCGGTCGCGCCTGTCGGTTATTTAAACCTAAAATTGCATCTAGAACCTAAAGAAAACTACGACGAAACGAACAAACTACCTCTAACTGTGAAAAACTCATTAGATTTTGTAAAAGACTTGAACGATACGGTGTTTAGCGACATAAGTGATATAGAATTGAGTGAAACGGAATTGGAGTCTATCGAGAAATTGGAAAAGGAGGAGATTATAAAACAAAATGAACTCAATCCATTGCTCACTTATTCCGGCGACAATGCTAATATAGACGGCGATAGCAATGAATTAGAGGATTCAGAAGATGGCTATTATTACGATGATATGAATGATCTTGATGATATACATCCCGTTTTAGATCACAGGTCCATATATGGGAACAAGCATGGCTGGTATTTCATCGGTGGAATCGTTGGTGAAGGTGTCGATACTAAACTGGCCACAGAGGACGCTATGAAGAAACTCATTAGTAGGTAAACTTGTTCAGGCTTTTTTGATAGTGAAACTTTTTTGATAAAAAGTGTTATAACAGACTTTTTTATATATTAATATTTAATGACATATTTGAATGAAGATTTTGTAATATACAATAGGAATAATTTCTACCATGAAGCAAAATAAAGTCAAGTGCAAATCAATAAAACACCTTTGCACATTTATAGTTGTCTTATATTTGGTGTAAATTATAAATTTGAGACTCATTTTCCTTATTTATTTATTAATGACATGATTTAAATCAACTTTAAGTACAATAAACAAAAAACCATAAAGGAATTTTCATATTGTTTACAGAATGATTTTCAATTATCTTTTTATCTTGTATTTGTAAGCTTTTGGCTTTTTAGATAAAATTGTTGAAAGCTAATGTTTTTAATGCAATTATTTCCCATAGAAACAATTTTTTTCAGTTAAAGTAACAAATTTTGAATTAACGTACTTGATGCTTATTAAGCAAACAAAATATGTGCAAACAACTTGTTTAGAGATATTTTCCAGGGTAATTTTTTTGTTAGTTAAATATCTGGGGTGGGCACAAGACTATTCTAGGGTGGGCACGGCCTACGCGTGCCCCTCTATTCTTACGCCTGTATTTACTTTGCATAATCATTCACGCATTTCTGTTGTTATTTATATCAAAGATAACAGATGTTTATATAATGACTTATTCAAATTTCTTATCTTTACCGCAATTTATTTAATGCCATCTGAATAAATAAACGTCTCGTGAATTGAATCGGAAATAATCACGATTAAATACTTTTTGTATCCGTATGTATGTATACAAACAAACAAAGGTTGGTTTCCATGCATATTTAATTACAGATATTATTTACAACCACAATGTTGCAATGTAGGAAATACTATAGCAAATAAACAATTAAGTCCATGTGTTTATTAAAGTTGATTAACTCATAGATAGAATGAAAATTAAATTATATAAGACCATTTTCTTTAACTATTAAATGTGATTAAAAGTTTTAGTAAATCATATGATATAAGGATCTCGAAACAGAGTAACTTATTAATTAGAGTATATAGCTTCACTTACCATATAATAAGTGAAGCAATATACTCTAATTATTATCGATTCAAAGGCCAGCCGGGGCTCAGGCACATAAAGTGTGAATGTAAACGTTACTGGTTGTGGGTTCGATCTCCACTCAAGGAAATAAAATATTTATTTAAATTTATATTTTCGCTCTGGTGTCGAGTGTGCCATTGTTCTGGCACTCAAGAAAGCGAATAATAAGAGGAGTCTCTTAACCCTAGGTTCCCTCTGTCTACCTTGCTAGTTTATATTAATTTAATGCAGAATTTTCTAAATTCCATAAAAAATCCAATGTCATTCCCTCTTTTGTGAAACATACTCTATTGATACACAATTACCATTACAGATCTACTGGACAGTGAAAATCTAGAACTTCCCGATGTGTGTTCTGTTAACATTTACATGCGGGACATGGAGGAATATGCGGCGCTTAACTCTGTGTACGTGGACACGTTTTCATTCCCCAACCCTCCTACGAGGGTTTGTGTAGAATGTCCCTTGCCAAGGAACGTTGGACTTATCATGGATGCTGTAAGAGCTGTTTTTATTTGATTTATATTAAGAAGGTGCACCAGCCAGTCGGTTTGACAGTCACACTTTGTGCTCCTGTGCCACGACTGGCGCCTGGCCCCTATTTATATAATTATTATTATTAAAGGTGGCGTACAAACAAAATAACATGAATCAAGAGGAGGGCACTTGTAAAGAGCGTGTGACGATGCACGTGCAGGGTATATCGCACTGGGCGCCAGCCAACATTGGCCCTTATAGTCAGGCTGTTAAGGTTCGTTATTATTTTATATTTTATTTTTAATATATAGTAAACCATATATCTATTGCTCGTATAAGGCAAGAGTAACTTAATGTTTTTAGAGTAGTGTCATGTTTGTTTTTACATACTAGCAAATATTTTTTTGTTGAAATTAATAATAATGTAAGGAAAATTTAAATTTTAAAAAAAGTACAATTCTTGTCCACAATTAAAATGACCTTAGAATTCTAAATCTAACATGGTTTTCTTTTAAAATATAGGAAAAATTTAACAACTTATATATAAAAAGGTTTAAAACAAAAATCCAAGAAAGTAGGTCACTTGAATGAGTATTGCCTGCTGTACGTAGATGATGCAGTGCTCATTGCATCATCTAAATGCGAGTTGCAGGCACCACTTTGAAAGAAAGGTGTGAAAATAATCGTCTAAGCCTGAATGCTAATAACACAAATGTAGAAACGACGGGATGCAAGATCACTGTAAATGGTAAAATATTAGAACAAGTGTATGAAGTGGTATATTTGGGGAATATGTTCAGTAGAGATACGAGATGTATGCTGAAAGGCGTATTGCTGCTGGTAACAGGATTAATAGGCCCTTAGCTGCATTGATGACACGGCGGCACGTCAATATAGTTGCATGTTTAGCTGTAAACAATGCTGTGTTGGTAACGACGCTATTATACGGCAGCGAAACGTGGGTATTACAATATGAATGCTGTGGAGATCCAATCACTTCGTAAGACATGCAGAGTCAGCTTAGCTGATCGAGTATCCGCAATGAATAGATACATAGAAAGATAGGTGCCTACTTATCATACCTAGTACATACTAGCGAGGATGTCACGGTGAAAATGCAGAAAAACGTGCATCTGGTTTGGGCACGTCGTGTTCGCTGTGAGTAATGAAACAAAGTCAAAAAAAGATTTATGATGGATGTGTGAGCGGTGAGAGTGGTAGGGGACTCTGGGGTCACTAGATGAGGGCGTGAAGCTAGATTAAATTATAATTTATAGTTATTATGTAAGGGAAGCGGAAAAACGAGATAAGCTTCTCAGTTTTTCTAATAAAACTTTTAAGAAAGCAAAAAAGTATTTTTACTGAAATTTTTCGCATTTTGTTGTTCGAGAAAATAATGATAAGTAAGAAAAAATCTAAAATAAAATTTGGGCAGTGGCCTGTAGCTAAGTGTATAGTGTGGCAGGTCGGGCCGGTGGTGGGCACGTGCGGGCAGATCGCGCTGGTGCCGGGTAGCATGCGGCTGGTGGGCGGCGGCGCGCGCGCGCAGGCCGGCCTCGCGCTGCGCCACCTCGCGCGCGTGCTTCGCGCCGCCGCGCCTCGCGCGCACATACGCAGCGTGGTGCAGGTGGGACTAACGTTTCATAATAAGTGTAGTGTAGAATATTTATTTGACGTTGCTGTTTGATAAAGACGTACATATATAGCTAACAGTGTAGTCAAAAACTTAGATCACTTAGATGGTTTCCAAGGGTGTATTCCGCTATTATCAAATGAATTTCTGTCGTTGTTTACACACAGAAATACTGCTAGCAGTAATTTACGAGTTAGAAGTTATTTTCTATACAATTATCAATAACGTTTCTATATGTAATATTTTATCATATAAATTTTTTAAAAAATCGCGCCTCTTGGAAATTGTTGAAATTTTACGTACAATTTATATACGTTTTCTATAATATTTGTCTGTGTTGATGTACGTAGAGCGTGTGCTACGTGACGCGTCGCGGTGCGGCACGTGAGGCGCGGCGGCAGCTGGAGCGGCGCACGGCGGGCGCCATCGTGCAGTGCGCCGTGGTGCGCGCGCTGCCTCGCGCCGCCGCCGTGGAGTGGCACGCCTGGGCGCACACCGACAACAACCGCTTTGACTGTACGTTTATTTTCTCGGTATTTATTAAATTTATCTTAATTGAATTTAAATTAACATAGCTGTCCTGTTCCTTTGCCTAAACCTCTACTTACCCTGCTATGTGCGTGAAGCTTGAAAAATTTTAATATTCTTATTTCTATAGATGAGGAGACCGGCTGCAATGTCGGTGACTACAAAGTAGCAATTACCAGGAGGTGGAATTATGAGAACACTGTTGCTGCCATTGTTTGCAATGTCGCCACAGGTATTCATTATAATTTATTATATTCTCCCGCCACAGTGAAAACCTAACGTCGCACAAATAAATATACAAATGTTGTAAGTTCGATCCCCATTGATTTATGTAAATATTCATGTCTTCGCTCTGATGTCAGGGCAAAGGACGGCGTTAAGTTCCTCCACTCAACACGCAATGCTTTGAGATGTCGGTGGAAAGTGGGAACGGGGTGGCTTCCCTCTGTCTACTCCATTATATGTAGAATACAGTAAGAAACTGAAGAAAAACACCTCATAACTCTCCTATACGCTGAAGCCCACAGTCCCCAAGGTTGTCCCCAAGGACATTCATCATCAATGCGGGTTAAAGCGTGAAGTGTGTAAAAAAAAAAACATTTTCCACCAGGATCATCCCCCTCCACGTCGCAGGCGTCGTTCCCGGACGCAGCCGCGTGCTCGCTGCACCGCGCACGCGCCGAACACGCCCCCCAACACGAACTCGAACAAGTGCTCGAATACGCACTGCGCAAGCTGCTCAACGACTGTACTGATGATGACCAAGTGTTGTACGTGAGAGTGTTCTATCAGGTAATACTTTATGTTTAAATGTTTAAGTGTTACTTATTACTAACACTCAAGTTTTATATAAGCAGGCGAGTAAGTTAGTAAGTGAACGTAATGCCAAAAAAATAAAAAGAAGAGATAATGTTATTTGCATTCAATTATCTGTTGTGTTTTCAAAAAGTAAAAAATATTTTCTTTAAGTACACATTTAAACTTCACAATACTGCCTTATGACTATAAATCTTTAATTATCTTACTAAAATATCAAAAACTAACTGTTCACAGGTATGGGGTTCACCTCCGCCCTCGCTCCTAGTATGTGCGGCGTTTACCGCAGCGCAGCGTTTAAATACGCGCGTAGCCTTATGCGTAGTTCCCGCTTTGGCGTTGCACAATGCATTCACGTTCCTCTCCATCAGCGGCTTAAGGTTACAGGAGTGATTGTGTAAGTTTAATTATTTTATTTTTTTCCTTCACGCTATATCCCGCATATACCAGGGTATACAGAGGGAACGTAGTGTTAAGACGACTATACTCTTTCTATCCGCCCAATTTTCGAGACATTACGTTTAGAGTTGTTACCATAGCGAGGGAATAAAAATAAGTTATTCCGCTGACTAGAAATCAAACTCGCAACCCACAACCGTCGCGTTTATAGTCAGCACTGCGTAATGACGGCCGCGATTAATTTTTAATAGTAAAAAAAATTAAGGTACTTGTACATGCAACTTACGCACTATTATGTATTCGATTTCTTGTCTCATATGTTAGCTCTTATACAACTTTCTAATATTTACAACCATTCAATAAGCTACGTTTCTATTTACAGATACCACCAAGAGGGCAGCCCAAGAAAAAAAAGAATGCAGATGCTTTATTGCCGTTTTAAAAATATATTTGCTGAATATTTTTCAGTGTTTATAAAATTTTGTTAATTATGCTACCGAGTTTACCATATTATATTTTAAGTCAAATAATATAAATTATTTTTATTGCAAAAAAAAATTGAGTTTAATTTCGTAGCAGCAGCGTAAGCAATCAATAAAAAACGTGGGCTCAAATTAGAATTTACTTTATTTTTTTTTACAAAATTGACCGAACAGTGCGAGATTTCTAGAACGTTTACACTTGCATTAAGTAGACATAAAAGTTATAATTATTTCTCTTACAAGTAAGTCTTATTCACCTGTGTCGTAAGCGGCGCGAGTCGTCGCGCGAAACTTTACATAATTCTATCAAACGATCGGTTCACATAATTATACCTTAAAAGTCGTCGCTAAGTAAATTATGATTAATAATAATAAAGAAAGCATAATTATAAACTAAACTCGATACAATTACACTTAACCAGTATTAGTCGATCGCCGATACATTTCTAATACAATATTTATAATACACAACGAATTGGGGACAGATCACGACCGGCGCTCCACACTTTACTATACACAATACGGCACTATTCGCTACGCAGTATAAAAATTTAATTTTAAATATCATTTTAAAGGGGAAACATATTATGATACAATGCTAAATTTCATTTATAGATAAGTGTCATCAGGGGCGAGATTCACAGTAAAGTTGTGGTGTCGACGGTCGCCGCGCATCAGCGATGCGGATGCGGTCTAACAGAACATTGCTTCAAATTACTGTTATCTTTTCTTTTCTTTTCTTTTATCTTTTTCTTTATTGATACTGTCTCGAATATTGAGCGCCGCCCTGGAAATTATTGACGCCAGAAACGTGAATATTTCATATGATATATAGATGGATTGAATAAATAATTACTTCATAATAGTCAAACTAAACATAATATACTCTTATATAAATTTATTTTATAATATATTTAGCTGGTCACACAATTTCCAGGGCGAATGTTGTATATAAATTAGAAGATAAAAGGTAGCCTATGTTTTGTACTTTATAATTAAATCAAAATGCTAGTTCAAATCGCAACTGCCACTCGAATGGATAAAACAATGTTTAGCGATTTAGTTATTTTAAGTAGGGTGTGTTAACTATTAAAATTTCAAAAATCAATAATAACAATCATAAAAGTATATTTGGACAGTAACTAGCATTTTGTCTTAAGCGAGTTGAAAAATAATTGTAATTTGTCACTTGGAAGAGGAGCTGCTGATTTCACTCTTATAATTAAACTAAAGAAACCTAACAATCTAGTAACATAGTTATAATCAACAATGTTAAACAGTAAACTAATAATGTTTTTTGGGAATAGGATAAAGTCTGTATAATTTCTTCATAAGTAAATTCATTTCGGACATCACAGTCACCATCAACTGAAAAAATTTAATATATCCCCGTGTCTCCTCGAATATAATATATAATAATACATATGTGAATATAATGATAATAATCGGGTATAAGTTGTATACAGTTGTATCCATATAAAAGTATAACTAAAATAAATACCTTATTAAGCAAAAATTAACAATAATCTAAAAATAAATCTAAAATCGAAAAAGAAAATGCGCACCGTCTTCACGTCGAGGCATCTCCGAAGCGACGCGCCGACTCTTTCGATCTCTAACAGAATTTGCATTCCAAATGCATTGAAAGGCAGATTTTTGTAATATACAGTTTATTGTTGTTTCGAGAAATGATCAGTAAACATATTGATTAAGACACGACCCGCCACGGGGCGGACCAAAAAACGTTAATATTAAAATAGTACGATTGCCCAGCTACCCAGTGAAGTTAGTATCAGTTATGTACACTACCCCCGCTACTCCGCTATAGCTATACTTACATACGCTAAGTTACGTTAATCAGATGTCGCGTCGCTACACACACATATATTACACACTAGAGCGAGAGTTCGTCAGTGTCGTCAGGCGCGTCAGCCGCGTCCGAGGCGTCCAGGTGGCGCTGGCGGCTCTGCAGGTACTGGCGGTGCGCGTACTTGTTGAAGCGGCGCTTGGCCATGAAGAGCGTGGCGATGGTACGCGGCGCGAGGCGCACGGCGGCGGCGCGCGACGTGATGCCACCGCGCCGGCACTCGCCGCACGTGTAGTCCAGCACGTTCAGCGTCGCCACCGTCGCCCTAACGCACTCTGCACACAACGCGCACGCACACGTCACCACACAGACACGCACGCACACAGCTACACACACCGGACTTACGAACGACTAACGTATCAGGCGTCGGTAGGTCCATAACAATTACCAATAGAATTACTTTATTTATATGGTGAATAAATTTTTAATCGATATATCGATGTTCAAATCGACTTATCATCTTATTGACGCCTGTTACGGTATTATTTGATACAACAAATAAAAAACCAAAACAAAATCGTAAGTTTCGGCCGTCATATGTAGCTGTGAGTGTGTCGTGGGTGTATGCCGTGTATTATATACAGCACACAAATAAATATGTATATATGCAATTCTATTAAAATACCGACTTCCTAGACAGGAGGTTCGAGCCCCGATTGTCTATAGCATTTCGAGTCGGCTCTAACGAGGCAGATTATATATTTTGCTGGACACATCATGCGGTCACCTATACGTCCATTCTAAACACATCTAACACAAGACTTGAAGCTTCCTATTTCGTGTGACTGTGTATGACCTTCTAAAGCTCAAACTCGGTGGTTCACGATGGAATTAACATCGAGAGTTAAAAAGCGAATATATGAAACAAGCGTGTATATAGATATATACAACATGATAAAACATTGTCGAAAATGAAATAATGTAAACCATGCATTTCGAGGCATTAATTAAAGCAAAAGCGGCAGACATAAAGAATATAATTTCCTATCGATCGGAACAAAAAAATATATTCTTATGTGATCAAAAGAAAACAAGCGTATAGAAAAATATAGAAAGCTGGACATAAGTTATATAACCAAGTATATCTAAGAACCTTATCTCTTTAATCGATGAAAAACGATCTCAAAACTGAACCCAGTCTCAATTATATCCAGCCCCAGAAAGCATGACAACCTATAGACGCGCTAACAGTGAATAGTATAAACTGAATATTCTTAGACATATATATCACAAATATCCTGTTTAACAACCACTGCCGCTGTAACGTGCAAGGGGCAGGGGGGTGCGCTAACAGTGGTTAATATAAACTGAATATTTTAAGAACCACAATATAACATCAATATTCTGTTCAACCATCACTGTCGCATTAACATGCAAGGGGGCGCAGGAGGAAAGGAGACGGGCGCGGGTGGAGGCGAGGGGGATTTTGGGGGGTGGGGGAAGGTTCCCGCTACGATGACGTACCTTGATGGTGTTGCCTATCGCACAGCTTACAAATGACGAGCTGCATTGTCCCCTTGGGCCCGATGAAGGAGCGATCGCACAGCGGGCAGTAGCGACCGATGCGATACGCCCTACGCACGCACGCACACACACATACGGACCGCACGCGCACAAGCACCGGAACACAGAAACACGCCATTAGTATCGGCCGAGTCGGGGCCGAGCGGACTCGGATTACACTTTGTTACTTATCGTTGGCTCGATCATGGTAACTAATAATTTCTATATTTGTTTATATTACATAGCATAAAAAATAGATATATAAGAATTGAAAATAAACATAAAACAAATGCGCTGAAATTTAAATGTCATACACATAGAAATTTAGATTAACTTAGCACAAAAGGAATATCGTAGAAATTGTTTACCAATTTAATCTGTCATTAAATAAAAGTGTGAATAAAGAAAACATAAATTTTATAAAGAGCCAGAAAACAAGTAACAAAGTAAGTTAGTGAACGCTTAAACATGATAATTGAGTTACGCCCGTGTTAGTCAAACGAACTATGGAATGAAGTTAGTCTCCGTTACAACGGCTGATGATGTCGACATCCTTAGCCATGATGGGATCAATTAATTGAAGCAACACTTAACAACTAAGATAGTAGAGAGAAATAAATTAATAACAAAACTGCTTGTTGCGTCAATTACATAAAAAGAATCAATATCAAGTTACCAATAATTATTTTTAAAAAAAATGAAAATGGACAGTAAAGTAGGGTATACAAAAAAAGTTGTGTTAATTCCTAAGGCCAATTTCACACATGATTATGATGATTTCAGTAATTTTTTTTTAAAAATGGGGCTTAATTTGGAAAAGTATGACTTTAAAATTTGTATTCAAAACTTATCCAACATTTTACCCGCTTTACTGACCCACAAAGATTGTTTGCCTAAACATTACTCGTAACCGAAGCGTCCTCAAACAAAAATCTATATATAGTACAAAAATAGTATATTGAAAAAAAAAACAAACAACCTCCGTTACTTAATCGAAATATCTTATATGAAGAGATGTGGTGCATGCAACTTATAACTATTACCAAATTCTGCTAAATATTATCTTCAATACTTATGAATAAACTATATAAAAATTTAACTTGATTTTAATAAGAAATATATTACTTAGAAGAATTCGGTAAGGAGTAAATGTGCTGATTAAACGCTTGGATCGTAAATAACATTATGCGGGGTCAAAAATGCTACAATCAATATACCAGAGAAAGCGGATTCCGATAGTGAAAGGGGGTGAGCTTGTGTTAGTCAACATTGAACACGCATGGAATGACGTGAGAACACAATGTCTACCAAGACCAGTTAACAAATTACGGACCTTAGGGCGGGGACCGCTCTCGCTACTATTCTATTATTTACTCGATTATTTATTATTATTTAATCGAATATAATATTATTCATCAGCGTGTATATATCATACTAAATTGTAAGCTAAATATATTTAAAATCGATTATGACTATGTTTATTATCGATTAATCGAAGAGAGTTATTGATTATTCAAAACCCATTTTGCTTTATATATATAACTCTACATAGGCGTGACAATTTATAGTAGGAGAGCAGCCGCCCGCTAAGCAAGTCCATACACATAGAATCATCGAGAAACTTTGTAAAAAATCTTAGTACTTTTCGTCGGCATCTCCTTCGATGTAAACGCAACTATTGGTTCAGGTTTTGTTGTTGCCCCTCTTGCTTTTACTTGAAAAACAACCGTGTCACTTTGAGTACCATCATTCTCTTTAGGTTTAGTTGTTAAGAGATATTTACGTGCTTGTGTGATTATTATTATTATTTTCTTTTAAAAATATTAGTAGAACCAGAACCAAAGCAGTTTTTAGTTCATTATAAATTGTAATTGTAATGTCATTTTAGCAATATACAATTAATTATCTGTGGTCTTTGATTGTATAAATTCAGGTTCTACTATACTATTTACATTTTTAAAAAATTGCCTTGCAGATTAACCTGTTATTTGAAGTCAGTAATAAATTACAAATATAATAAATGTCTCTGGCCTTGTATTGTAAATATTTTGGATTTGAACAAAAAAAATATACATACAAAAAGGTTAAAAAGGGAATATGTTCATTGTGATTTTAAGAGGCCATTTTATATTTGGACTCTTACTTAGTATTCAATCAACTAAATAATTCATAAATTTGTTTAGCCATCATTAAGTGTTTTACTGTTAAAATTTAAAATTGTTTCGAAATTTTAAAATAAACTATTTGAAGTTTAAATAACACTTGTGATATTGTAAATACATTTTAATTCACTTAATATTATGACTAACAATAGAATATAAAGTTTTATGTCATTATGTTAAATATTGCACTTACTTTACTAGTTATAAATATTGAATAATCGATATTTTCAATAATTACTATTATGAAAATTCGACAAAAAAACTTTATACTACAATAAATATAATTACTATCTTCTAATAATTACACGCGTCCTCTTACAGCTCGACGTGACATATACCATATACAATAACGAAATCAACAATTTCTTAATATCTTTATGAACTTCACTATTTTTATCTTCATTAAAGATATTAACTAGATTGCTTTATGTTAAACATAAAAACATGCATATTTTTTTTATATCAAATTCTTAACCTTGTTTAGTCTAATGACAAGAACGAGGAAATAAAAGTAAATCATTCCTTGAGTGGGAATCGAATCCCACAAAGTTTACGTTCATCTTGGGCGTCTATGGGCGTGTCAGTCACGTGGTGTGAGTGTAAGCGGACGCGTGCACACGCATACAGGTATAGATAGGAGTAGGTGCCGACCTGGCGCACGGCGTGCACAGCGAGTGCGAGTAAAGCTTGTGCCCGCCGGGCCCCCGCCGCGTCTGGTGGTGCCACTCGGCGGGCCCCCCGCTCGCGCCCGGGCCTCCTGCCACGCCAGGGCCCCCCAGCCCGCTTGCCTCTCGCGCGCCGCACGACTTGCACACTGCGCACTCCACGCAGTGCCACCGACCTGCAACGTGACGGGTCGAAGGTTAGATACGTGGCGAGTGAAGGGTTAAGGGTTACAGGCCACAGTTTTGGAAATACAGGTAAAATAATATATATTAGCTATTTTAGTACAATTATTCGGATGCCACTTCCTTGGGGTACCAGGGGTCCGTATCAATATACAGATTGGACGAGTTACAAGCCGATATCCATGCTTTGTCCATCCATCAACACCCGGCGACGTAAGTGTGTAAGTGCGACGGTTGTGTTCGATTTTCACTCGGGGAAATAAGTGCTTTAATATTTTCATTTGATCGCTCTGGTAACAAGGCAAGTCGCGACGTTGGGTTCCCTCGTTAAACATACTATAGCTTAAAAATGCGATGAAAACTGGGGATCAAAGTGTCTTAACACTAGGTTCCCTCTGCCTACCCTGCTATAGCATGAAACTAAACAAAACACATTTTAATTTGCATAATAATTTCATTGCCTTACTCTGGTAAGAAGACAAATAACGGCTTTGAGTTCTGCCACCCAACACGCAACGTTCCAAAAATTAAGAAATAGAGTGTCTCAACACCGTTTCCTCTACCAACTTATATGCAAAGAAAATATAACCCACCAGTGGGCACAGTCCTAAGGCCAACACAGTAAATATGAAAGCCGCGGTCGCACAGATCACAGAACAGCATCTTGTCGTCGTCGGCGGGGCGCGCACACGAGCAGCACGTCTTGCACTCGGCACACTGCCACGCGTACTCGCGGCACTTGCGGATAGTGTCCGGCCCGAGCTCGATGCACGACGGGTGTACTGGCGACGAGGATTTTGTTTTTTTTTATTACTTTTAATAATAATTTACGTTTTACGAATTTTTATTTGTTGCGCTACGAATGTGTATTTTTGTTTCAAAAGTTAATATGCTGGCATATTGGGCATTTTTATATGACAATAAGTTGTGGCCTCGTGACATCAAACTATACGATACCCACTCAGGATAATAATTATACTTAGATTATTTTATTTATATAATTCCCACACAAGGGACTGAATTATTTTCATTATCTCACACCGGCAAAAAATCAAACCGCAGTATTAAGCTTTATCACTAAGCACGAAGCGCAATGAACGGATTATCACAACACTAGGTTCCGCTCCTAGCCTAACCTACAAAATTACAAATCTTCTATAAAACCCCCATACTCACGCTTAGCGTTACAATTGGCGCAGACCAGGAACCGCTCGTGCGTGTACTTGCGATTGGCCTCCAGGCGGAGGCTGCACACGCGGCACGTGTCCACTTCCTCCTCCTTGATGGCCGGAGGCTCCGCTTGGCTGCTACTGCGCTTCGTTTTTGTAAGCTTTTTTCTCTGTTTATTAAAATATTTGTGGTTTATTAGAATTAAGTATTTGTTGTTAAGTGTAGATTAGGAGAATGTATTTTAACTGAGTCATCATTTAAGAAAAGATTACTTAATTTTATATTGTTACTTGTTTGTTTTTATAAAAAATAGTAATTTATTAATTCATAAACATAAATAGATTTTGTTTATAATTTATAAATTCTCATAATATACATGTATGTAGGTAATAGTTTTATTTTATTAATAATGCAATCTGTGTTTTATTCCAATTCATGAATAAATAAATCTTTAATTCTTGAAAAATATACCTATTAATGTGTGAAGCAAAAACTTCGTACCACTTTTAACAAAAATTACGCAGAGGGAAGAATTTGGCACATCTTTGACAACATACACTTTTGTATAAAGTGACATGCACGTTACATAAGGCAACGCGTTTCGTACGCGTCAATATGTCTCTCTAGTATTATAATATTTTATATATTACACATATACATTACATATATATATATATATATATATATACATATATATAATGTATGTGTAATATATAAAGTATTATAATTTTCATGTTAGCATATTGAGGCTGTTGTAGTGCAGTCAGACAACGTCTAACTGTAAACGCGATGATATAGAGCGCAGGGTGGGATATTTTTCCTAACTCTGGTATACAAAGCCCAGTACAAAGTCTCGAAAATTAGGCAGTGCGTAAGAGAATTTCTAAATTCTGTGTTCTCTCTGCTTACCCCGCTGTATAGGGAATACAGCGCGAAACAAAAAAAATCACCTTAGCATTCCTATGCGTGTCCCTCTCTGAGTCGGAGGAAGAGCACCGCGAGCCCCACTCGCCCTCCGACTCAGAGCTCGTGTCTGGCGGGGACGCGGGCGCGGGGGGCGCCGCCAGCGCCGTGTTTAAGGGAAAGTATCTGAAATTATATTATACGAATTAATAAAAGTAAAAGCAAATTATATTTTACATTATATCTTAAAATATAAAGGATATTACAAGAGTGTGCTTGTTTCATTACTGCTCTCTACACAATGCCATACCTGAGCTCGTCAGCCGCGTACGCCCGATAGGTGTGCTGGTACTGCCCGGGCAACAGCGCGTGCGGGTAGAAGCCGTGCGGGGGGCGCACGCGGGGAGGTGGGGCGGGCGCGGGGGGCGCGCGCCGGCGCTGCACTGTCAGCGACTGCAGGTCGGCGCACGCGGGCCGCCGCAGGGCATTGAGGCGCGCGTTGAACTCGCTGGCCGACGCCACCGCCGCCGCCGCCATGTCCTGTTGTGGCCGAGTTGAACACTTGTTACTAATTATAATTCATAAAAAATTGTAGATAATACACTAAAAATATTTTTTAAGATTTTTAAAGTGTTATTCCACACTTAGGAAAGAAGAATATTTATTTAGAAAAATGTTTAATAAATAGCATTCTCTCTTGCCAGACGATAACTCTTAGCAATTATTTTTGAGAAGCGAAAATCTGTAAAAGTTTTAAATTTTTTATATGCTTGTTAACAAAATAAATAAGTTGTAACAAGCATATAAAAATTTTGAGGAGCTTGATAAGAACGTATGGCTTAGTTTTGGTTTGGTTCGGTTGGGTTGCCTGGTCGGTTTCCAGTAAACACGAGTTTGAGTCACGCTACGTTCAATTTTTTATACGTTTTCTGAAGAAGTACACTAAATATTGTCACGTAAAATCTAGATTGAAAATGTATAAGTTAACCAAACAGTAATAAATTTTTTTATAGTAATAAGACTCCATTTTATATAGTGCATAAAGACATGAGCGGGAGTGTACATTATATATTTTGCTGTTCATATTATTACGGCGAAATGTTGCCAAAATATACGTAATTTACGTAATCATCCTTATCTACTTATGTATTAACTTTTATCATCAATCAACCTGACCTACCTCACTGTGACACGTAGTCATCTAAATCAACAATATATTAAATTAAGTAAGCTAAGCTATGACATAATGAGATGGTTGTGCGTTTGATGCCTACTTGGAGGAATTTTATTTTTTTTGTGTTCTTATTAGTTCTATTAGATGGGGAAAATAGAACTATGTTCTAAATACTGTGTTCTCTGCTTTTAGCCTTAATTCAAGACATTGCATGTCGAGTTGCAACTTAATGACAAGCTTTATTTTATCAGAGTGGAGAATGAGAGACGTCAATAAACACTTAGTTAAAATTAAAATTTAAGGTATAATTAACATTTCCGAGTGTAGTTTTACTACTAGTAATTTAAATAAAAAACATACCTGTCTAGTCTTTTCTGGATCAACTTTAGGTGGTTCAGGTTTACTCTCTATTGGTTTTTGATCTTTAAACTCAACTTTTTCCATTTTAACTTCAATTTTCGTATCATCTGGAATATCATCTTCGGGTTCCGCGAGCTGCCTTTCACGTTGATGACTCCGGAACTCTTCATATTTGTGAGGATAGTCTGATAGCATTATGTCCAAGACTTCACTCGCATCTACTGCTGTTATACCTAGAAACATTTTTTTTTACTTGACACTGTATCCCAAGTTATAATAAAATATATTATAATATTAAAATAATATTTAAAGAAAATAATTTAAAATCTTCTTCTTCTTTGTAATTGTCATTAATTTTGTAAAAAAAAAATAGTTTTAATTCATACTTTGCTAATATTATTTTTATACTATAATATTTGAAAATATTTTTTTTCTTTTAACTTTTTTCTTCAAGCTGTATCACGCATATAGCAGGGTAGGCGAAGGACACCAGGGAACTTATTGCTTGAGCATGTTGGGGGACAAAATATGTTTTAATAAATAAATTAAAAGATCTAAAGATCTCAGTTGAAGGCATAACATGAGGAATATTATACCAAACAAACTCTTTAGTCTTAAAGAAAATAATAGTTATAATTGAAGAATTCTTTTAGTGTTGGATAGTCCATTTAATAAAGAGGCCATAGTCAGTTTTATCTCGGGCTCTTCTAATGTGTAATGGCAAATAAAAAAAATATTTTAATTTCCATAAGAAAATAAATCAGCTTCACGCTATATACAGCACACAGCAGGATAGGCAAAGGGAACCTAGTGTTAAGACACTCAGCTTCTCAATTTCCGCCGAATTTTTCGAGGCATTGCGTGTTGAATGGCGAAACTCAACGCCGGGCTTTTTGTTTTGGTGCCAGAGCAAAAAAATGAAAATATTAATTCATTCCCTCGAGTGGGAATCCAACCCACAACCGTCGCTTTACAGTCACACCCATGTACCCCTGCGCCACGGCCCCTATTATTATATACATATAATATATGAAATATCTGTTGATACCTAAATCGCAAAGGGCTTCAGTAACCAGTCCTTTGCTTAAAACATAGTCTCTTTCCTCTCCAGTTATTGTCCGTCTCTTTAGTTCTGGATATCTCCGTTTAAAGCTTTTCACATTCAGGAACATTGCCACTTGCTCTTGAATCATCATGACCTGAAGAATTATATATATATATATTTTAGATTCAGGTATCCCGCATATAGCAATATACAAAAAGTATAATCTAGTATTTATGCACTTCGTTTACACATATTACCGAATTTTTGACAAGACTATAGTAAGACAACCCATTCCCAAATTGAACAATGAAAACAATTAAAATAAAATTATTTCCCCAAGCAGGATCAAACCCGCAAATGCTCTGCGCTGTCACTCTATATATTTTCATTTAAGTAAGAAAATGCACAATTGTCTTTCAAAATAGTACATCTATGCACATTTTTTTATTTGGATATAATAAGAGAATTACACAATACCTGCGGTTCTCCATCTGTTGTTTCAGGTGGCGACCACGTGTATTCTTTGACATCGGCAGCTGTCCATACTTTATTACTGAGAACATAAATATTTGTTAATGTTTTTTGTATCCTGCATAGAATGGCAGAGTATTAAAGACTCGATATTCTATTTCAATACTTTGTGTGTTGAATGGCGGAGCTTAACGCAGAGACAGAAATAACTCTACCAGAGCGGGAAAATTGAAAAAAATTTAAATAGTCATCCCAAAAGTACATTACTGGGAGGGCACTGTTTCTAGTCCTCTTAGTAGGGAGGACCCGGTTAGGAGTGGCGTAAACAATCCCAATATAAACAATAAAACAATTAAAATATGTTTGTAAAACAATGAATGTATGTATTTGTTTTCCATAACAATATTGCAATATTTTCTCACCTATCAAATAAGTCTGCAAATTTCGATTTTTTCATCTTATTACTGTCATTAGTAGAACTTTTAACAGAACTTTGTGAATCTTCATCAAGCAAATGTGATGGTCTGAAAGTAAAAAAAATATATGTGTTATTTTATTGAAATTTCTACATATATATCAAAAAATCCAATAAACATACTTAGCAGGAGTAGCATTATCATCCATCATGCAAGTCTCCTCTTCGAAAAGTTGAACAGTTGTGGTTGCAGGACCACATACTCTGCCATATATTCCCATTGTTTCCTAAAAAAAAATAAGTAAAGAGAATTAGGTGAAGATTAATAAAAAACATAAATTATTATGTAAATCAATATCTAAATCAAGTCTGAAATTTGGACTGATATAAATTTAAATTACCTTCATGTACATAGCGCCCCTGCCACCCCCCCGGCCTCTACCCCGCCTCGGACTCCTGGCGGGGCGACCTCTTCCACCGCGACTACCTCTGCCTCGGCTTCCACGTCCTCTGTTTTCGCTTATCATCTCTGGCGATTTTAAAAACGGATCTTCCATTTTAGGCAGAGTAGACTCCAAAACCACTTTTAAGTCCGGAGTACTCCCAAAAAACGGCATATCCGTTGAAGATGTACGTCGTCTACTCGTAAGAGGCGTCGAACAAACAGAAGGCATTTTATCAAGAGCTTCCGTCATGCGAGGCAATTTAATGCGTGAGCTGGTAGGATCTATTTCCTCCTCAGATTTCTGTTCTGCAAAAAATTTATTAGCGGTCTCGACAGTTTCGGCCGGCATCGGGTTTGGTTCTGTGTCAAGCCTTCGACCTCGACCACGCCCTCTTCCTCTAGGCTTCACTAATATAACTGGACGATCTCTGAAAAAATATATAATACTTATTAAATAAAATCAAATATCAATGCAAAAATAAATCTAAATAATGCGAAGATAATAATTTTTTGCGAAACTTTATTAACGGAAATCAATGACGCGCCTTGCCTCGACACTAGAAATGAAAATATTTAATTTTTTCGCGTGAAAATCGAACCCACAACCTGTCTTGTTTACAGGCATACTTTCTGCCCTACAACTGACCTCAATGTAAAAAGTTATGCATAAATTACCTCGAAAGTCGTAATGATCGCTGCGGACGTTCCTCTAGTGCCGGGGTAGGTAGGGTAATTGGTTTCGCTCCTTCAGAGACCGGCAATTTTCGTGGACGGCCGCGTTTTCTAGGTTGGGGTGTCATTTCTACAGATTTTGGAATATCTTGCATAAAATCATTACTCCTTAAACTATCAACTTCAAGAGGATCTCTGGCCATTTCCTCAGGTGCGCTAAAATCACGAGATTCAGAATTATCGTGAAATACTATTTGGACTTCTGGTCTACTTTTATCCATGGAGGCGTTGTCGGAAACAAGTTCGGGGCTTTCAACTGAAGTACTCGATTTCAAATCCGGGCTGGAACTTTGACTGTTATCAGGGTGTATAAGATCAAGGGCGTGCAACTGTTTGGCTTGTAAATTTGATAAAATATTATGTAGCTTAGAGCTACCATTCTTGGCACAGTTTTCATTATTTAAAATTGAATGATTCCTAGTACTCTTCATGTCTAAAGATCTTATCGGTGGTGATATCGACGCTTTTGAAACAATAGGTGTAATTGTGAGTGATTTGTTAGACAGAAGTTGCCCTAGTTTTAATCTCTTAGTTTCCAAAACAGAAAGTTCTGGTTCCTTATTTTGAGGAGGACTCTCTGATTCACTCGTCGAAGTTCTTTTTCCCATATTACGCCTTACATTTGGAGGGTTATCAGATGTTTGCAAGACTCTCGAGCTTCTTAACCTTTTGCCCATGGGCATAGGTGTATCTACATGAGGTTTTCTCCTACTATTTATGAGGTTCTTCTTTTGATGTGTATCATTTAAATCATTACCACCTTTGGGTGAATATAACTGTAGATCAGATTTTTTAGTTTCTTCCGTTATTATTTTTGCTGATGCTCCTTGTTCTGTTTTATTAATTTTAATGATAATTCTAGGAGAATCTTGATCAGAACTATGATGTGAATATTTTTCAGAAATATTTATTTCAAGAGGTTTTGTTAAATTCTCATTTGCTTCTTTACATAATTCTTGAATTGAACAAGATTTTAGAGGTACATTGCACGCAAGAATATTTTTGTTTTCTTTTACCTGGCTTTTGTTTATAGAATCAATGCTAGCCTCCGAATGCAGCCTTTCTACACGCAAATCACTTCCAATACTTGCATTTACCGGGGACTTAGATGGATCATTGATTACTGACGAAAATATACCTGTATTTATTTTGTGACCCGAATCTTCTTCTGGAACTTTATCCTTTTTATTTTCTAGTAACTTCTTTAATAAAGTACAATTTTGCCTTATAGGCGTGCTTTTGGCTTTTAGCCTTTCATTAGATAGTTTTAATGAAATATTTATCTCTGAATCAAGATTAGTATTATTGTCCTGGTGAACAATGTCTGGTGTAGCTTGGTTCTCTAAAATACCTTTTGAAGTTTTATGCTGTGGACTGCCACTTAGTACTTTAAGTAATTTATTGACATCTTCCTGTGATCTTTCTCCTGCTTCATTTATGTTTTCTTTTGCTGACGGTATTATTTCTCCTTTTGTGAAAGTAATTTCTTCGGAAGCATTGACACAATTTTGATTTGTCTCTAAATTATTTGTGCTATTATCATTTAGTTCAACGTGGCTATGTGTTATTGACTTGCCTTTCAAATTATCATTGCTATGCATCTCTCCTGATAAATTTGCATCTTGTGTTATTTTCAACTTGGAAACCACTGATACAGCAGGATCACTAACATTATTATAATGCTCATGTTCATTTTTATTTATTGAATACTGATCTTCAGCAGTTTTTCTATTAATTTTCATTACCAATGGGGGATTCTTCACAGTAATATCATCATTTTGATCAGGTATTTCCTTCAATCTTTCATTTTCAGGTTTTACTATAGGCTTTATGTTTAATTTTGTTACAGTAGGCATGGTAGTAGTGGTAAATTTTGAAATTTCCTTTTTTGGTGATTGTGGTGATACGGTATTGTCAGGCTTGATTAATGGTTTAATGTTTAATTTTGTGACAACTGGTATTGTATCTTCCTTTTTACTACTTGGTCCTGAGTCTTCTTCATAAGTTTGTTTACAAATAGGTTTAATATTAAGTTTTGTAACAACAGGTATTTGATCAGCATTATCATCACTTGAATTTCCAGTTTCAGATGATTGATTTTCATGATCTCTTAAAGAATCTTCATCTAATGGCTTAACAATAGGCTTAATATTAATTTTAGTAACAACAGGTATACTATTTTCATCTACATCAGCTTTTAAAACATCACAGTCTTTTTCTTCAGAAGAATTTGTCTCCGGGCTTTTTAAAGGTTTTATATTCAATTTTGTAATCTTAGGTACATCATCTCTACTATTATCTATTTCACTATCCTTAGGCTTTACTATAGGTTTAATAATTAATTTTGAAACTACAGGAACTTTTTCATCCAAACCCTCAGATAATTCTATATTGTCAGGTTTTATTAAAGGCTTTATATTTAATTTTGTTACTACAGGTATATTATCAGCGCTATCATAAGTTTTAGTCACTGGTTTTATAGTGATTTTAGGAATATGTGTTGTATCTATATTAAGGCCGGACTCTGATATTTTAAATTTTTGTATATCTGTAGATGTACAAAAATTGTGATTTTGTTGATGTTGTGAATGTTCTGTTTGACTATCTTTGTTTATATCATCTGGTGGCTTTATTGGTTTAATAATCAATTTTGGACTAATTGGCTGATTTTCACATTTTGCTACTGTCTTAATAGTTAATTTAGGTACTTTATCAACCTGTGTATCCTCAGACTGACTCAAAACAACTTTTAATTTTGTAGGTGAATGTTGTTCTAAAATATCACTATTTTGCATAATCTTCTTTGTAGATTTTGTAACATTTTTTTCAGTATAAAACTGTCCTTCTGATTCAGTGCCTGGTTTCCCAAGTTTAATTGTTACTTTGGGAATTGTATCAGAAGGACCTTGGTCTGATGCTGAAGCTTGATCTGATGTACTCGTACTCTCATCATTTTCAGAATATTCAGATTCAGATATTTCACTGCTACTTGACTTTCGGTGAATTTCATTTATTCTCTCTGGTTGTTGACTAATGAGTTTAATATTTAGTTTCTTTATATGAGGTACTCGTTCTTTACCATGTGTATCAATCTGAGATGCAGGCTCCGAGGTAGGCCAAACAGGTTTTATAGTCAATTTTGGTAAAGGTGGTTTAATCTCATCAATAGTTTTGTTACTCAATTTAATGGTTAATTTGGGAACCTGTTTTACTACTTGAGATTCCTCCGAATGAATGTTTTCTACAGATATATTACTGTTGTCATTCTCTTTACATTGACTGCTTGTTTCTGTTGTTTCAGATATGTTGAGAGAAGAAGTTGTTTTTGTTGGAGTCTCCTCTGTAACTTCTTCAGCATTACTTTCTACTGTTTCATTTAACACAGGACTTGTACATGCAACAGATACTTCTTTTTTATTACAAATCTGTTCTGTGCTCTCTAATACAATTTCCTTAGTTTGGTCAGGAGACTTACTAGGTACAATTGCAGGCTGTGTATTGCATTTATTATCAATTGGCTTATTTTCAGCTACAGTTTCCAAATAAGCATTCTGAGCAGGTTCAGTAGGCTCGGATGTTGATTGACATTGTTCAATTTGCGCTGTTAGAGGTTTTATGTCAGAATTACATTCTATCTGTATATGGGTGGCTTGAGTTACTATCTTTTGTCTAATAAGTTTAATTTTTTTTGAAGGACTGCTTGTTTCCGCTTTGCAGATACTAACTTCACTAATATTTCGAGTCTCTTCAGGTTTTTCACTATCATGCATGGCAGGCACAGCATCAGAAGAGCTAGATACATCTTTAACAATATTTTCACTTGTCAGCTCAGAAGAGTGGATATTAACACTGGAGTCAACCGTTGAAGAAACAGTTGAATCTGGTCTATTAGGTAAAGGCCGTATTAATCTCCTTCTCAGAGGAGATTTAGTTGCGGAATCCACTGCAGGGATCCTTATATCACTAATACTATTGTCACTTGAGGTTGATTCAGCACTTTCTACAATAACATTGTCTCTACTGTCACTAGATGTAACACATTTCACTGTCCTTTCGCAAGGTGCACTTACTGTTTGAATAGTCTGTGAAACACTACTTGAAGGAATAACTGGAGCTATTATTGAGGCTTTAGGCTCCACAGAACACGACACAGTCTCTTTTTGAGTATCCACCACTGATATCACTATATTGTCACTGTTAGATGCACATGAACTAGTCTGTAGCAATTCTATTCTTAAATATTCCTCTTTTGTATTTGTCGAAATTTCATTTTCAATATTGAGTATATTTGTTGAACTTTTTTGTAAACTTTGTTCTTCATTAATTTTGGCACTTGTGGTAGGGTCTGTATGGGAAATATTTAACGAATCATCTTTATCTTCATTTTTAGTATCTAAAATTTTATTGGAATCTCCCCCACCAGCAAATCTACTATCGGTGTCATTTTCTAAAGCAAAAGGTAAACGCTTCGGTGCTCCAGGCCCGTCGACGATCTCATCTATCATATCCAAAATCGCTTCCGTGCTTGTGTTGACATCTTGCGTTGACGGCGACGGAACACTATCCCCGTCGAAGTTATCTTCCGACATGGCAGGGGTTTCACAAGATGTTCTCTGTTCAGATGGTTCCTGATGAAAACTACTAGTTGCATTGACGTCCTCAATTTGTCCAACGTCCTTTTCCCGCGCCGATACGCGGCGGGAAGCGTTCGTCGCGGCGCCCGCATCGTCTTCTGAGCTCTCCATTATCTACTGTTTTGCGACGCTGTCATATCTGAAATATAAAACGCCCGCTAGATGATATTTACGTTTCAAACGGGTAACCTGTCGACGTGCGAGCTTGACGAACCACAGGCACCATTCTAATTCACCATAACGCTAAAAAAATATGTTCACGGATCCATGGTACAGATTATTGTACCTACACATGTACTTTATTTTCATATTCACGACGTTTACGTGTCGTCTAAAAACGCACAGGTTCTTGAAAACTATCCATTCAACAGCGTAAACCGGCAAACAAAAAGCTTGTATACGCCATTTTTAAAACCAAAGACATGGCAGGTTTAGATGTATGAGCCAATAAAAAATATCTTATACGGACAATTCGGCCATTGTCGTGTTGGTAAACTGCAAGAAGCCCATAGATCGCTCCACTTGAGCTTTTAGCTTGTAAAAGAGTAATAAATATGCCTTTCGACATGTGGTAAAACGAGTAGGATAATAGTTAGTTCAATGTAGACAAAAATATTTTGTATGGCAACAAATGATTTTAATCGCTATAACAATCTATTATTATAAGAAATTTATTTTAATAAAGTAGCTTAGCAAATTTTCGCATATTTACAAATTAATTTAATATAAAATTGCTCAATATCTGCATAAAACCAAAAAAATATGAAACCATGAAAAAAAAACATTTTGTCTATGGTAAAAGGTGTACGGTGTACCATTGCCAAAGTTATTTTTAAATGTTAAAAATAGATCTGCAATTTGCAGCCTAAATTTTAATTAATATAAAGGGTTATTTTTTAATTGTTATTATCTCGTCGAATTTCAATAACTTATTTATGTATTAAACAAAGATTTTTATTTAATGCTATATATTATGTACAATAGATATGTTTAAAAAGGTTAACTGCAAAGCAAATGCTCGAATTTTTAAAAACTTTGACTAAATTCAAGATTCAAAATAAAGTAAAAAATATTCTATGTATCAAAGCATGTGTAGTTGTCTTTATTTTTTATTTATATTCTATTTGCTTAAGACTATTTTTGGCATTTGATTTACCCGTTGACATTTCACTTGACAGTCTTGGGCAAATGTGTTCTGTGGCCTTGAGCCTAAGTATTCTATGCATTCTATGGCATTTTGGGTATATGTGTTCTGTGATTACTGATTGTGCTATGCAATAAAAGCTTTTAAAAATAATCAAATTGTAAATGTAGACTGTAGGCTTCTTTTTTAAATACTTATTATTGACAATTAAATAATTAGCAAAATTAACCATTTTTTAGAAAATTTACCTACCATTTATATTTAGTATAAATAATTACAATGACAACAATTCGACCATTTACGTGCGAAGACATGTTATATTTTAATAATGTGTTAGTAATGTGTTCTTGAAATTATTATTATTTTCATATTTAACTCATTATTATCATTATTTTATTATTGTTTTAGAAACCTCGATCCTTTAACTGAAACATATGGATTATCCTTTTATACACAATACTTAGCACATTGGCCTGAATTCTTTCAAGTGGCAGAGTCACCAAGTGGAGAAATAATGGGATATAGTAAGCGACTATGAATTTTACAATAAAAACATAGATAAATGCAAAACTTATGTAAAAAAAAATTGTTTCCAATATGTTTTCTGGAATTCAATATATTTTAATTCCCAGTAATTATAAAAATATAAGTTTCGGCTTTATTTTTATTTACAGTAATGGGAAAAGCAGAAGGTCATGGTGATAATTGGCATGGCCATGTAACTGCTTTGACAGTAAGTCCGGATTATAGAAGACTAGGAATAGCGGCAACTTTGATGAATATATTAGAAGAAGTTTCTGAAAAGTATATACTTTTTTAATTAATTTTCTGTGCTTTTAAATAATAACCATAGGGGGTTCTCTAGTTAGTATACTATGTTCCTCTAATGCTTATCCATTACTTTTTACTGAATTGTACTACTCAAGTAGTAGTAGTTAATTTTGATATCTTTTTTATTGGAGTAGAGTATGTAGTATACTCAAAGATGGTCCCATATAAAATTTTTGATTGATTTTTTATTTATTACTGTCAGCTTTTTTTAAAATTATTATTTTTTATGAAATAAAATAAAATATTATCTTTATTATTTTTTCAGAAAGAAGGCATATTTTGTAGATTTGTTTGTAAGAGTAAGCAATAAAGTGGCAATAAATATGTACAAAAATCTGGGATATATTGTTTATAGGACTGTTCTTGAATATTATTCAGGAGATCCAGATGAGGATGCTTATGGTATTAGTTATAGTTAAAAAAAATCTGCTTCACGTGGCATCCCGCATATAGCATAATAGACAGCACAGACCTAGGTCCGTGCTGTCTATTATATAGTGTCTTAACACTAGTGTTAAGACACTGTTCCTCACTTTGTCAACTTCGCGAGTAGAGGAACTCAACGCCTGGCTTTTGCCTTATTGCCAGAGCAAAGAAATGAAAATATTAATAAATAATAATTCAGTTTTTGTAAACATGGCCATTGCAGGTTGAATTCCAATTGAAGGAAATTAATTATTAATTTAGCTTTTTAATTAATTAATTATTTTAGAAGTGTCTTGAATATTATACATTACTTTTTCAAGTGTCTTAAGACTAGGTTTCCTCTGCCTACCTTTTGTATGTGGAAGTAAAACACAGTAAAGCTAAAAATATAATTGCTTTTATATGTTACTTTTAATTTAATTTATATGTCATATATCATATAATTTTATCTTTTACAGATATGAGAAAAGCATGTTCAAGAGATATAAATAAAAAGTCAGTTATACCATTAGCACATCCAGTTCGACCAGAAGATGTTGATTGACATGCAATATAATATATTTATATTTATTGAACTTTTCTTTAATTCTATTTAATCTAGCTTATTCAAAACAAGTAGAATAGTCTAATATAATGCGTGAAAACCACCTTTCTTAATTTTTTTTTTATTAATGCATTAAAAATGGTATTGAATATTCATTAATATACATCATACTTAGTTAAATATTTTTTATTATGTAAGTACTTATATACTTGGACTATAAGCAAATGAAAATATAATATATTAAGTGATCTCCTAAACATTAACTATTAAAGGAAAAATCAAACACATAATGATGGTCAATGTTATTTAATAAAATCGTATGAAACTATGATTCATTCTCATTGTTATTGTCACTGTTTTCTTCTGGTGTATTTGAATCATTATCATTAGCATCAGTATTCTCTGGAACAGCTTGCTGTTTGCGCCATTGTTTAGCAGCTGCAAGGAGTTTAAGATTGGGTCTAACCATTTCATCTTCTGGGAATATATAATCAAAAACTTCTTCCCATCCTTCTTCAATACCTCCCTCACTGACCACCTTTTGCCTCTTCTTGACCCTACGAGGCATCTTGGACATAACTTTTTCAAGCTTCTCCTGGTCACCTATTTCAGTTTCAAATTCTTTCCATGCTTCCAAAAGAAGAACCCTTGATTCTTTTTCACCAGCACTTCTAAGACTGTCATTTGCACGTTCATATACACGGCGTGCCAGTTCAATATTGATATTATCAGGATTTTCTGCATTAAGCTCAAATTTAGCATATGATAACCACACTTTTACATGAACAGTTCTTTCTAACAACCTTTCATACAATTGTCTGGCTTTATCTGTTTCACCTTGTGATACTTCAAAGTCTATATAGCTTTTCCATAATAGCTCAGGCATATCCAGTCTGGGCTGATTTACTGCTATTTCATATATTGCTCTAGCTCTATCAATATCACCCAATAAAGTTTCTAGTTCTGCAAATTTAATCCATGTCACACAATTTTCTGGCCCATATTCAAGGAATTTTTGATACAATATTCGGCATCTGTCAAATTCTCGAAGTTGAATCTCTAAATCAATATACCCTCTATAAAGTTTATCTCTTGGACATATACCAAGAGCCATGCCTAATGTTTTTCTTGCTTGTTTTAAATTCTTGCATCGAACTTCTAACTGTGCATACATCAACCAAATTTTTGAAAATGTAAATATTTTATGTGGAATCAATTCTAAACAAGTTTTGTATACTTGTCGAGCTCTATCCACATCTTCCGCTTCCAATTCCTCATACAAAGCATAATTAATCCATAAATAAATATATCTTCTCCAGAACTGTTTGTCCTTAGATGGTGGTACATTAGCTATGGCCCTTTCGTAAGTATCTCTTACGTCATCTACATTACTTTCATTTTCGACAAGCCTTATGTAATCAAACCATGCATCATAATTTGTAGGGTTCTCTATAACCTCCTGCTCGTACATGTATTTCCTTTTGTTAACAATAACATCTTCAATGCCAGATCGGTCTCCGTATTTCTTTTCATGTATAGTATATGCCTT
Organism: Heliconius nattereri; assembly: GCA_013403645.1. Classification (NCBI taxonomy): domain Eukaryota; kingdom Metazoa; phylum Arthropoda; class Insecta; order Lepidoptera; family Nymphalidae; genus Heliconius; species Heliconius nattereri. Next base: position 3,240,656 of record JAAIXI010000218.1, read on the forward strand.
ATACAGTTCTTTGTTCCTGTCTTTGGATATATGATCAAGAGCATATTTGTAAATGACTCTAGCTCTATCATGTTCTTTTTGATTTTCTTCAAATTTTGCAAAAGCAATAAACAGTCTTTCATCTAATTCTTCATCACCAAAGAATTCAACGGCTCTTTCATAAACTTTTCTAGCACTGTTTATAAAACCATGGTTCTCTTCAAACTTTGCATATTTAATCCAATGTTTAACATCAGGATGGACCATTACAAATCTTTCATAAATTTGCCTTGCTCTATCAAGCTCTTTATAACGTAACTCAAAGTTAATGTAAGTCTGCCAGGCTTGTTCATCAGGTTGCCACTCCATCCATCTTTCAAAGACCTAAAAAAAGGGTAGGTTGAATATAAATTTAATACTTTTGTATCCCAGAAAAGCTTATTATAGTACTGTTAACTGATAGACAAAGAAATACAAACTCACTTGTCTTGTCCCTGCTATATTTTCCAACATTTCCTCCATATATGTATATTTGTACCAGAATTGGGATACTCTAGGCAAAATTGTAACTGCTCTGTCCCATAAATTACGAGCATGATTTACTTGCCGGTTACGCATTTCCATTTCAGTGTATTTCAGCCTAAGAACAAAAAACATTTTACTTATTAAAAAAACATATAAAAAATTTAATCTGTTCAAATCCTGCTATGGTAAAATTTTTATGTTTTGTTAATAATTATTTTTCTTTCCTAATTGTGGAATAACACTTTAAAAATGTTTTGATGGGGCAGTCAAGAATAAGTTGCAACTTGAGGCTCGGTGTTTATTGTGTCAACACTACACACTGTTTTGCAAGAGTGGAAAAATGAACATAATTCATGCCCCTGAGGTGGCATATCCTTCAATAAAGTTTAGTTATCTTACTGGAATATTACAACATGCACTTTTAACAAATTTTAATTAATTAATAAACTAGATGCAGTCCACCACTACAGTGGCACAGTGTCTGACTGTAAACACCATGGTTGTGGGTTCCATTGCCACTCAGGGGAACAAATTATTATCATTTTCTGTGGTAACAAGTTTTAGGTCAGGATTATGTTGACACACATGTGATGTAAAATTAGGTAGAAAATGAAGTAATCTTATAAATTCAAAAATTAGCATACAATGAAGTTAAATTACCAAAGGGTAACATTTCTGTGATCCACATCCAAAGCCCTCTCATAAATGGAGCGAGCTCTTTGGACTTGCTTCTGTGATTCTTCCCATTGGGCATATTTAAGCCAGTTACCGACAACCTGAAATATAATAAGTTTACATCAGTATGTTTTTTTAAAGATTATTTTATGACTAAATAATACCAAGTATGAATATAGTTTTTACTTACAAGTCTGTTTTTACGGATATTGTCTTCAAAAGCTTTCCTTTTACGATGTTGATAGTCTCTAAGTTCCTCTGGATCTGAGATTTTTTGTTTTGGTGGCGGTGGTTGTATTTCCAAGTCTCTTTCCTTAGCTTCACGTAGCAATTGTTCCGCAGTAATTTGAATTTCAGCTGGTGCTTTGTTTTTGACCTAAATTGTAAAGTTAATTTAATTGTTACACATATATCGTTTAAATATATAACAAAAAGAACAACCATCACCATAACAACTTACTTTCGCCACCTTAGGCATTTTTGTAGATTTTGCATCCATGTTTACCAAATTGTTTGTACTCTATTACAGATATTGAAAAAGTATATGATTTTAACAGGTTTATGGCATAATCTTCATTGCATTTATAAAATATAAATTAGTAAATACTGTAGTGTCGCGTGTCCGTATACAGTATAATACAAACTACAAATATAACATCAAGGAACAGTATAGCATATATAAGTTCATTGACATTTGACAGATCTTATAAACGTCAATTGATATCAGGATTGCCAGATTTTATCTTGGTAAAAAGAGTGATTTTTATGTCTAGTAAATGTTAATAAATATATCAGCTTCACGCTGTATCTCGCACTCAGCGGGATAGACAGAGGGAACATAATATTAAAATACTCTGTTCCTTTTTTTCCACCGAATTCAGGAGGCCTTGTGTGTTGAATGGCGGAACTCTTCTTTGCCATTTGCCTCTACACCAGAGTGAAATGCGAAATATACATTTTAAGTAAATATTTCATTTTCTCAAGTGGAGATCGAACCCACAGCCAGTCAGTTAACAGTCACATTTTGTGCCTTTATACTATAAAATATCATTTTTTCTCTTTATACGGGACTGGTCAATAGATTCGTTAAATGGAATAAATAGAAAAAAATGTTATTACATAAAAATAAGAATTACTTTTTATGAACATTATTGTAAAACAAATGCATTCGTCTATAAAATTAAATAAAAATATGGAATGAATATACAGGCGTAGCATGGGTTAATAGAAATGAGAATGTTTGTATAGAAATGAGAAAGGGGGTTGTTAAAATTGTTGTTGACTAAACACACCACCATACATCCCTTGTTATAATATTTTTACTACTTTTAACAAATATTTCATAATATACTACATTTTCAACTTATACATTTTTGAATATATTTTAAAGACACAATTTTCAAAATATAGATTATATTTTATTGATTTATTTTCCATTTTATATTTTTATTGCACATAGATAGACGTCGTCCTTGTAGTTTCTTGCTCACTCTTCTCACCAGCACTGCTTTCCAAGCTTTATGTTCATTCAGTGATTCAAAAGTGCTTAAATAAAATATTTCAAATTTGAAATATTTAAATAAATATGAAAACTTGACGACCATTGAAAACTATGTTAATAATATTTAAAAAATAACTTCTCCGACGCACAAATTAAAGCAGTTCAATAAACGAAATACAGTCTTGCAGTATCTAACGATTTTGTTCTTTAAGAACGAGCTAATGGAAATCTACGACTACGAACTAATGATACAAAACATTACTAGTTTTGTGTCTATTCACCCATACATGTGATAATAGTTTTAAAACTAGAAATTTGACTTATATCTGATTCTGTATTAAGTAATAATCTAATCTAACCAATAAAATCCAAATAATAACCCAATAAATGTGTTCTGTGATAATAACCTGTGGATTATGCTAATAATAATCTCAAATTATACTTCTATTAAGAAGTGATATAAAATTATAAACATTTTATATTCTACATAATAAGATGACATAATAATCTATAATTCAGAAATTTATCTACTTAAAATATATTTTATACATAGAATAACCAAAAAAAATTGCACTTAGTAACATACTTAAAATTCCATTTTCGGTATAGTAATTTAAGGCATACAAAGTTACAAACAATATCAAATATGAGGATTACACAAAAGCATTGCATCTTATTTTACAGAAGCTTTATATCAAAAAATATTTGTAAGTTTATCTATTTACGTATTTTGTTTGTAAACTTAAACTTAGTATTTATTTAATAAAAGCAATTTTCAATTTTTAGGTTTGTTGCCGACTATAAGATGCCTAAATGAAGCTACCTTGAAAAAGTCTGTTTTTAACAAGACTGAACAAATGGATTTTTTGAAAGAGCAAGTTGAAAATCCAGAAATTATGTGGAATGATTTTAAAAATAATATTTTGCATATACCGGGTACATTGAACGAAAAAAACATTGATGCTGTTATATTAAGAATTTTAGTTGCCACGAAAAAATTTGATAGTGCTTTGTCATTTACAACATATTTGAAATCTTGTAAGCAAGAATTGTCATTAGGCGTCATAAATGGTTTGCTAAACTTTTATTATGAATATGCCAAAGAAAATACTTTGTCAGACGATCAAAGGGATTTTATACTAACATCATATCAAAACTTGTATGATAAATATAAAATATTAGATTTTTCTACTAATGAAAAACTGCTTCATGCTCTATGCTCTATAAATGAATGGAAGAAATGTATAAAATTAATAGATGATATCTATTTAAGCGGAGTTCCTAGTCATTCAACATTTAGTACATTAATTGCTACATTATTCCGCAATAATAGAAAATCAGAAGCAATGAAAATGATAGACAAAAGTATAAAGAGCATACGACCTCTTCAAGACTATGCATATGAGGAATGGATTAAATATATTTTTAGGAAATATAAAGATAAGAAAACACAATATAAATATTTAAATGAAATTTGTTGTCACATAACGGATAATTGTGCTGTTGTATCTGCTGTGACAGCACAAATACTAAAAGAATCATTTGAAAAATTAGACTGGACTACAAATTTTACAGAAATTAATAGAAATGTGTAAGGGAGCTGTTTTCATTCATATATTTTTGTATGTTTTTGCAAATAACGGAGAATATCATGATGCATCTGGCTGTATTGTTTTTATTTTCCTGCTTGGGTGAAGACAAACTGCAGGATTGAATTATACCACAATATATTCCAAAGTTGGGCAAAGAACAAAATATCTTACCACTGGGTGTCACTGCCTACTCTACTATATTATCAAGCTAAGAGTGTAAATCTGCATCAGCCTATTAAGATTGTAAGAATTTATCTTACAAGAGACAAATAATATTTTAAAAAACTATAAATATATTATAAACTATGAGTATATATTATCAGAAGAATTATACAATTTCAAAGTTGTCTTGTATCCTCTTTCATATGAAATGAAAATATTAACCGTAAATGTTACAGGTTCTGGGTTTGATTCCTACTTGAGCAAATTAAATATTCAATATTTAAATTTCCTTGCTCTAGAAAGTGTAGTCTTGAGTTCTGCCACTCAATATGCATTGCTTCCAGAATTTTGGTTGAAATCTATGAACTATTAATGGGAACAGAGTATCTTAATATTAGGTTTTAAGTTCTCTCTCCTTATCCTGCTTTGGGCAGGATACAGTATCAAACTAAACTAGCTATTTACTTTCAGTGGACTTTGTGTAAAATGTAACCAAACATTAGATTGCTTAAAATTATCAGAAGAAGAATTTAATATTCTACAAAATGTGGTCAAAGAAAAACTTATCATTGGCTCTGATCTGTTCTTAAAAAGCTCTCCAGAAGAACTGAAAAGATTTTTAGAATTTATAGAAAAAACTGCCCCATATGATATTGTGTTAGACGGATTAAACATAGCTTTCACAGTTCGCGACTCCTACAATAGAATTAGAGTATTAAAAAATGTTATAGATTATTTTCATTTTCAAAAAAAGAGAATACTGCTACTAGGAAGGAAGCACATGCTCAACTGGCAAAGAGGTGCATTGTCAAATATCATGAAAAAAACAGAAAACTTTTTCATTGAGGATATGTATGTTATTTATTTCATATCAATCAAAATATACTGTACTTGAAATAAAAATTGTTAATGTCACAACTGTAAATGCAACCATTGTGGGATCGGCTCTCATTTGGAAGATTTAATTGTTTTCATTTCCTTGCTTTATCTTTTGACAAAAACTAAGCTTACAAGTAATTCTCAACTTTATCATATCTTTTAATGAGAATTTAAAAAAAGGGGTTTCATTTTATTCTTTGTCAATTGTGTTATTTTATTTTCTGTTATTTATCTTATGTTATTTCAGCTCCCAAGATGATCCATACTTTATAACAGCAGCAATACTGAGCGGGTCCCACACAGACATAGTATCAAGAGATTTACTTAGGGGCCATAGGTTTTTATTACAACAAGATAAATTGCAAAGAATATTTCAAAGGTGGCAGTGGCAACACCAGTGGATGGTTTTTGTTCCTAAATATAAACCTGTTATTCAGGTAATAGAATTAATTTAGTTGTGCTTAATTTAGTTGTGTTAACCATTTCTTCGTATTTCATATGTAGTATTACTAATGTAATGAACATTTATTACTTCATTCAAAATATGGATATTGTAGTAATGCATTCTGTAAATTCAATGTTAAATCAATATTATAATATTCTATACTAATAAGGGTTTGGTTAAACACACTGACCTCAGGAACTACTTCTTGTTTTTTCTTCTTTATATTGTAATTCATCAATGAAAAATTGTTATGATGTACATACAATCAGATTTAAAACAATATTGTTTTGGTTTACCGTATGTGGTTTAAGTCTTCACAATAGTTACACATAACTTGAGAATATATTTCTTTCTATGAAATTGCTAGTAACTAATTAGAAACATGTAGGTAGTAATAAAAGATATTTCTCTGAGTATGTGGAATACTCCATTAAAATCGGGACATATCTGTCTTAATCGGGGCTATTGATTTTGGGCTAAAAATCGGGACGTCTGGCAACACTGATGTTAAGATAGTCTGCTTCTAGTAAGATAAATAGGAAATAAGACTAACTGTCAATAAATCTTTCTTGATTATGTTGAATATAAATCTTTCTTGATTAGGTATGTGAGCAGGTCACGCTTTAGCACTGTATAATATGTCGACTATTAATTTTTAGCTGTGTTAAATTCAGATTTTAATTAATTTTTATATTTAAATATTTGTAGTATCAAAATTTAAATATGCATTCTTACTTTTAACGCTATAGATAGAATGGTGTTAAGGCACTCGGTTCTATACATTTAAAAAAATCTCAGATACTAAACCCAATGATGCGTCTTGCGCGTTTCTGACCAAATTGGCATTCGTAGACTATTGTGCGTACCTTTTTTTGCCTGAGTGTGGTTTTCGTTGTTTTTCGCCTGGCGTAAAATGATTGTTAATTACTTTAAATATAATCGATATTCTTAAACTACAAAATATGCATGTATAATACATATAAATCTTTCTTTGAAACACTCTGTATATTGGTGTAAACTGTATTAAAATCGGTTGTGCAGATAAAAAAGATTCTCATTAATTATCATTATTTATTTCAATAATATTATTATTATTATTACGCCAATCGTGGCGAAGGCACACAAAGTGTGACTGTAAACGCAACTTGTTGTGGTTTCGATTCCTACTCGAGGAAACGAAATACTTATTTAAATTTATATTTCCAATTTCGTCACTCTGATGTCGAGGCAGAGCGCGGGAGACGCTTATTTTTTTTTAATATTTGTAAAGATATAAAGATAGAAGTATAGATCGTTGGGAAGCCTCTTCGTTTTAATAGTGTTTAAAATGAATTGAATTTGTTTTAATGCGCGATTTGTTTTAATTAATTCTTGTTTTTATATTTTATTAAGTTTATTTTTTATTTTTAGGCTCCTTTAAAATATACCCCGTTAGCTCAGCAAGGCGCAAATGGCTGGCATTTGCCATATTCAAAAGAAAATGCGTCAAATCCAGGGCAGGTCGGCGACGGTATTCCAGATTGTTCCAGTTGGCTTTGCTTGAAATCAAAATAGTTTAATTTTTATTATATGTACAAATTTTTAATAAATTGTTAGTATGTATATTATTGTCATGATAAATTGTGTAAATCAATGAAGTTATAATAAATAATGTTTTGTTATGATGTTGGAAATATTATTTAAGCTTTATTTTTAAAGTTAATCAAAAATGACGTCATTATCTGCATGTATAATTGCAGTTTCACACGTCACATGAGAACATTACGTATGTTTTAAATTGAAACAAATCTAGACAAAGTCTAAGTTATTAAATCAAATTAGAGTGAGCTAGAAAGGTTTACATTGCACCAATTGCTGTTTGATTTCCAAATTACAATTATAAAAAAGGTGTTATATTTTTTTATTACAGTAATAATAACAATAAATTTTTTTACTATATCTAATTGCGCTTAATGTTCAACGCCTTATAAAATGTTTTAAAAATAGAATGTGTATGCGTTTACGTGGTAATAAGTAGCAATTATAAAGACTTATTATGTATAAAATAATAAATATGTAACTCCTCGATAATGAAAATAAAATTATTATTGCATCAGCTAATCTTTATTCCATGTTGGTGATTATATAATATTTTTTATAATGGAAACCTCATTTAAATAAAGAGACTAAAAAGGTTTGAAAAGCTGAGAAATAGTTTGTTAATGACGTTTAATAAGTAGCATAGTTTATTTAAAAAAACAAAATTAACGTCAACAAAACCTTTTCCCGAACAGATTTTTTGTTTTCAAAAATTGTTATCAGTGTAATGCAAATAAATTAAACAATGCCGAAAAGTAAGAAACGGAGTAAGTTGCAAGATTCGGATTCACTTTCGAAATTAAACACCCAGTCAAAGTCAAGCCTTGCTTCGAAATCGGAGCAAAATGTTAAAGTTTTAAAAGATGTAAATACTGGTAAAATACACATTGATACATTTTATACATTTTTATACAATACATTTTGATATTTAGTAATTAATATAAAGTAAGAATATCGTATAAATATATAGCAATAGTAGAATAATTTCCGATTTGGTTTGGTAAATGTATAGACAGATATTTGCTTGCATGTTTTATGTTAATAGTTACTCGTGAAATATACGTTCTATGTATTCTATATATTAAATTATATTTATATACGTAATTATGTATATATAATGATATGTACTATTGCCAAATGTTCAATGCCATGCAAAATTCGGCGGAAAGTGGGAAGCGCAGTGTCTTAACACTAGGTTTAACGTTCCTTCTGCCTGATAATTAATTGGTCGATAGAGGTAAATGTTAACACTTATTATAAAAGAGTCAATCACTTCTTCGAGCCTCTCCCTGCAATGCTAGTCTAGCACCCGGACCGGTGAAACCACGAAATGTTCATATATTTAACCTTATTAATTAGAGTGTTTGTTAATTTTAATAAACATGTTTTTTTTATTATAGGTTAATTTCTTAGCCATTTAATTATTGTAGCAATTTTGTACACTTTAAGCTTTCATAAATTTCGTATATTTCATGTGTATTTTTTATATTAGTCTGATCTTCCATAAATTGCAATTTTAACAATGAATATTCTATTGATATAGAACCAGCAAAAAAGCTACGTTCACGAAATGCACGCAATATAGAAAGGATGGAAATGCTAGCGCGACCTACGGCTAGACGCTTGCGTTCGCTTTGGGATGAGAAATGTGCTATATTGCCTCTTGAACGAAGGGATAAAATTAAAAGTGCTTTAGAGGAAGATTATTTCCTTAGTCCAGAGTACGTTATATATGTATTTATGAGGAATATTCAAATGCTTGCCAAAATAATTATTTTTAATTATTAATTAGAATATTTTACTAGAGGCCCCCCGCGCCCGGAATCGCCTATTTGAAGTACACGATTCCTTTTTATTGTTTGGTTAGAAATGTATATATTTTTCTAAACAGGCAAACTGAGCAATACTTCCAAGCATTAAGCGAATCGTCGAAGCGTTGGTCCGGTCCTGGCGGGATGGTCAGCCGCAGAGAACACGTAGACAAAGCTAGGGAGCTGCGGCAGAGGCAAAAATGGCTCATTAATTTTAGTGCTCAGGTCAGGTGACATTATATAATACATAAATTCTACAAAAAACCGCATGTAACAGGGAAACTAGTGTTAAGACACTCCACTTCGCTCTATGTTGAATTCTGGAGGCGATGCGTGTTGAGTGGCGGAAGCCAACGCCGTATTTTGTCTCGACAGCAGAGAAATGAAATAAAAATATAAATTTAAATAACTATTTCATTTCCTCGAGTAGGAATCGAGTTCGCTACTGAGCCACGACTGGCTCACTGGGGCACAACCAGTTCAATAAGTGCAAAACCAGCGGCAGCCTTGTTCGTTTACATTGTTGCAAGAAAAGTTAAAAGATACGTAAACAGCTGTCATTGAAAGGCTGTCCAAGATTGTCTTGTTGTATAATATGTACATATTTAATGACAATAAATTATGTATGAACTAAATATAAACTAAGTGGAATAACACCGCGCTCGTATATTCTTTAAATATTTATTTATTCATTAAAACATGATAAAAGAAGGAAATGTAATAACAATTACGCTTGGACTCTAAGTTTTGTTAGATAATGATAGACATCGTCCTATAATATTATATGTATACAGTGATATCAGCGTATTACTTCTACAAATCCAATATATATATATTTTTTGCTAACATAGTACCTTCTAAATTTGTGTACAAGATACAAAATAAGTCGCTTTTAAAATAAGAATAAGTTTAAACTGTCTAAAACTAAATTTCTCAATACAATAAGAGACAGAATTCAACACTGCTCTTTCTCTTGTAATCAAAGCTAAAAATAGAAAATAATTCATTCCCCCCGAGTGAGAATAGAACCTACGACGTTTACAGTCAGTCGCTAAACGCACAAAGTACTAATATAAGCGTTTGCCTATAGACTATTGTCTTTATAAGAAAATAAATTGTGAAATATTATTCCTAATCTATTATAATAAGACTTTTTTTATTTAGCCCTATGAATTATATTTCCTATAATTACATAGCGCCATTAAATGTCTACTAGGTATGTATTATTTAATATTTATATATCTTTAATACTAATATTTTTATACTTATATATATTTGAAGGTGGCCTACCGTCTGTGCGATTACATTGCGAAGGGACAAAAGGAGATGTTGGTTTCGAATAGACTGAGAAGTATCGCGGATGTGGTTTTGGAGAGAGTTGCGGAAATATTGGGTGTGTTTGGCATAATTAGTTGGCTTAATATTTTAGTTTCTTTACAAAACAATTGAATGTATATTTTTAACGTAAGTTTCGTTAAGCTCGGTGGTTTTCGTTTCGATTCTCACCCGGGCCAATGAACTATTTTTATTTCCCCTCTCTGACAAGATAAAAAGCGCGTCGTTAAGTCTCGTCAATGATTTTCTCAAATATTGGGACTGCTCCATGCTTGAGACACGCACTGGCGTGGGAAACGGATCGACTTAAGTAAGACAGTCCCCTATCTATAAGCCGCTCTCAACTCTGAGATCGATCTAGAGATGCAGTGTTTATAATCTATGAATGAAGTAGTTTATTAATTTAAACTTTATTGGTATTATTGGTATTAAAATTGGTAATTTTGATGTAGGTAATATTAGATTGTATAAATTTATTGAGGCCGTCGTGGTGCAGTGTCACAAGGGTGTGATTGTTGTAGGTTCGATTCCTACTCGAGGAATCGAAATTTCTTTATATTTTCATTTCTTCACTCTGTCGCCAAGGCAAAAGCTCGACGTTGAGTTCCGCCGCTCAACACGCAATTCCTCGAAAAATTCGGCGCTGAATTATTTTATTATGAACGCTTATTTTATATTTATTTTATTTTTATTTATTACACTTAGGTGAACCGAAACCGTCCCGCACCCACCCGGGCCGCCTCGCCCGCTTCATGGTGGCCATATCCGATCGCATAGCGGTGTGGATCGAGAATGCTGTGTACCGCGCAGACGCCTTAGTTCCGGAGGAATCTGACGTGGACGAACATATGAGGCTTGATACTGAAAAACCACTCGTTATTTAATTTAAGTAGGTAAAAAAAAAACTATATCAGTTTTATTTCACATCAAAATTAAATATAGCCTAGATCCTGTCCAGACTTGACAGCTACACAATAAAGGGAGTTTTATTCAAATCGGTCCAGTAGATCAGAAGATTTGCGTGCACAAACAGACAGACAAAAAAATCATATTCTATTAATTATTCTTAAGCTTCTCATAGTTTAGCGGGACTCTTATGGTATTGTATAAATATTCTTAATGTGACAGTGGTTCTAGGTTGTAATTTCAATGTAAAACTTTTTAAAACATCTTTCAAGCATTTGTGTGATGCACCTTATAGCAATTATTAAAATTTATGGATATTGTCTAATTAATACATTAGTATGTAAATTTATATAAGTTGTACGCTTATCTCAAATACTCGTGTACCTTTTATTTAGTAAAAAAATATTATCATTCCAGTGTTGGTGTAAAGAATCAAATAAATCAACTTAACGCTGTATCCCGCAAACAGCAGGGTATGCAGAGGGAACCTAGTATTAAGGCCTTTAATTAATAATTAATAGTAATTTAAGAGCTTACTTTTTAAGTGGGTACATGAAAAAAAGTGTTCTATATTTTTCTTAAATGCCAGAGTGCCAGAGTCGGTAGTTAAATATGTATAATACAGAATTCCGTATATATATAAAAGGAAAAGATCTGATATCTCGCTTGATGACAGACAGTATAGATAATAAGGGCAGGCTGCATATGTTAATAACTTAGAACGCCTACATTTCGATCAGGTTTCAAATGAGTGATATAAACAAAGAAAATTATGTCAATGTGAAACACAGTTATAACGACAGTTTTAATAGTTATTGGAAATATATGTATGTATATTAAATACATTTATTGCCAATAATAGTACATATGGATATGTGGCAAGCGTTTGACTGTAAACGCGTCAGGTTATGGGATCGAATCCCACTCTAGGAAATAAAATATTTAATATTTTCCTTTCCAAGTTTTTGTAACGCGGCAAAGCGCGGAGTTAAGTTTCGCCAAGCAACACGCAATGCTTCAAGTATTCGTCGGAAAGTGAGTAACAGGAACTAGGTTCCCATGTTCCCTCTGCGTATCCTGGTAAGTATGGCGTACAGTATGCAGCTAAAAATAAACTAGATACAATTTATACACATACCTCCTGTCGATACTTTGCTCTACTTTTATACGTATATACATATTTTTTCAGGACTACTTAAACGCTGAACAGTGACAAATATATTTTAGTTTCATTGAACAATTTGAACTCACAACCTTAACCAGTTAGTTTAAAAATTATGTTGTAATTTTTTTTTCACATGTAGGTGTCTTAAAAATCGAATTAATGAAACGAAAAAGCCCTTGAGATTTTAAATTTAACTTTTGTAGTGGAAAATAATATGTGAAACTTTAAAGTAAAAATATCAGTAGGTGAAATCTTTGCTGTGCGTTAAATACTTAGTCTTCATTTTAATCGCATAAATTCAATAATTTTATACGTATTTTTTTTGTATTGATTTCATTGTGTTGATTTTATCGTTGGCTTAGAATATGAACCTGCTAACAGCCTATTAATAAAATCATCAGGAAAGACCCAAAAACCCTTTTTAAAAACTATATCAAAAGGTTTATATAATTTCGAAAATTGCTATGTATTCTCTACTATATAAAACAATGTATAGTATTATATTTTTATTTAGAATGTATAAAAATGTATATAACGAAATAACAAAAAAATGGATTTAGCTTAGCATTTAGATAAAATATTTTTAAGACTATCCATATATGTAGAAAACAGGTTGATCTTTGATAATGAGTGTTACTTAATATGATTTTCATACAAATATTCATACTTGTATGGTAGCTTCTGAGTCATATTGAAAGAAAGTCCAAGATATTTACATAATATGGTCAAAATTCCATGAATCTCACCAGATGCTTGGCCCGACATAGATGACTATCACAGTTGATCTAATAAATTATTATTGATACCATATCTGTATCGGACAGTGCGATAGGAATATTTTTTCTTGAAGACAGGTATTTAGCCATTCAGATCAGTTATGACCTTAGGAGGTGCTAAGCTTAGGATACCTAGGACTTGTTGGCGACCTTCTAAAGCCCTATATAACGAGCCTGTCTTCCGTAGCTCAGCATAGTTTGCACTCAGAAGGCTCTTGAGCAGTTCTAGTGAGATACCACCCAACATCTTTAAAGCCATCAATATGAAATTCTTCGTACGTATTTTTTTGTGTTATCATTCTTTGTTTTTTTTAACATGTAATTATTTTTAAACAATTTATAATTGTAACTAAATTTAAACATATAATATTAATAGTTTATCGTAATGAGTAGATTATAACGAATACATTCCATAGATTCATTAGTACAATGAATAAATTAATTGTTAAAAAGTATATACTAAAAGTATATAGTAAATATTAATTTAAAAATAGTAATTATTATTTGTATAAATAATATGGATAGGTGTTTACATATATGCTTACATAATTATTATTAATAAAGCACAATAGTCTTTGCATTTTGGACAGTCCTGTTATATCATTAAATATTTATTATTTACTTTTGCATACATGCCCTGATATTTTACATTACTAAATATTACTAAACTGATATCAACATCTATAAATGAAGACGGGTTGTCGGGGTTCGATTCCTCTTATCGGAGTGTCTTGATAATTAGAAACAGCAAATGTAAATAAATGTTTAATATTATTTTTAGACATAACCCGACATATTTTTTTGTAAATATTGCATCAATTATTTATTACTTAATATTCAACCCATTTATCCTAAAAAGGGAGAACGTACCTAATGCTAACGTGTTTTTATTGACGACATTTACATTTGTTTCTATTTTTGATGTCAGTGCGAGTATTTGCAAGCTAAAACGAACATGTTATACATACAATCTTCTGTTCCTGGCATTAATCCCGGCTATTACCAGGGTCTGCCGTGCCGTATGCTATACATACAATGAAGAAAAAAATATGTTGATTATGTATTATTTAAAATATTATTGAAACTTTAAGTTTTGTTTCATAAAATAATTAGTATTTTACAAATATTTTCTTGACTTTTAGTACCTACTTATATGTTTAAATGTGTAGGTGTTCTTCTTCTTGTGCTGTGTCGCTCTGGCGTCTGCTGCTCCCCAGTTGCTCACCTGGCCTGGCGTCGTCGCTCCTGTAGTGGGATCTCGGGTATGATAAAATATTTTTTCCTAAAATTTTATAATTACATAATGGTTTTCTAATTTACTTGTTCTTTTAGGGTTCCGTACAAAAAGCGTAAATCGGGACCCTATTACTACCGTCCGTGGTGGAACTTAATGGTGTTTCCGCCGTTACCAGAGCGAGAAAATTAAAATATCAAATATTTTATTCCACCGACGTCTCGAATCACAATTGCATTGAATTAATATGAAAATTGCATATTTACAATTTTGTTTGTCCAGACCATCGTAGCGGGACCCACAGTAGTGAATGGAGTGGACCCAGTCGGCCGCATCGTTGTTCCCGGGTATGTCGGGGTCTACTAGGCACCAGGCGGTAACAGCCAGGCTTAAAGTTAATACAACGACACAGCTTTACACCTGTCCGGATATCACCGAAGTTATTGGCACCCAAATTATTGTGTATACATACGAATAAACGCATGCTCAATTAATTTTTTTGTGGTTTTTAATTGTATTTTGAGATTTCATAGTACTTCATTTTTTTATATATTTTATATGCAGTCATTTACAAAAACAAACCTACTCGTAACTCTCGAACTTATAAAATTATGTTTTTTAACGCTTAAGAGAAAAAAATCTACTATCTGTAACATTTTCTCCAAAAATTACCTTATACAGATAAAAACAATTAAGCACGCTACTTCTTTATAATTACACATTTTTGTAATACTAAAATTTAATTAATGAAATATAATTAGATTTGTCATGCATAATACAAATCACGTGGCTGTAACGTTCCAACGCCCTATCCACACCTATATTATAAATTTGAAAGTATCTATGTCTGTCTGTCTGTCTTTTACGCAATCAGGGCCAAACTGCTAATTTCATTGTGATAAAATACTCATGTAGAGATACTTCAGGGTCTCCGGATGAACATAGGATACTTTTTTCTCATATTTGTAATATTATCGATATATACCGATATATTAAAATACTTATTAATTTGACATGCAATTTATTCCGCCATGTTTATAACAACCGCCGTTGCTAAGCAACGATTTGCAAAGTTTGTTGTTAGAAAACGTCACCCAAAATGAGTTTGCTTAACGCATCTCTCTATTGAAAGCTGAAAATAATTTCATAAATATATTTAATCAATATTCGTATAGTTCAAGCGGGCGTAGCCGCGTTCGGGTCCACTAGTATGTATATAAAAATGTCTTATATTAATGTTGTGTTAAGTTTACAATGGAGAATAGCACAGTAATCTATAATGACCATCATTAGGTATATACGACGACGACGTCCGAGAAAGTGTTTTACAGAAGTCGTCATGTTGTTCACTCTAAATGGAGATAAAATTTACATAAAAAATGTAAATTACGTAATGTTTTATGATTATTACAACGATTTTATCTAGTTTCGTCATGTTTGTTTCAAAAGAAAAATGTTTTAAGTGAAATAACGCGATGATAATTTTAAGTATTTTATGTGATGGACGTTTGTGAACTAAATAAAGACCTCTGTTAGCTCTTCAGCTGAAAGGCAATAATGGTTGAACATTGTATTTTCTAGGCTGACTATTTGGGGTTAATACATTTTGTTATTCATGAATAATATAAATATTAAAAAAAACGGTCAAATGTGGCTCGGATTCCCTCCCCTAGGGTTCTGTATCAATTTTAGAGTTACAACTTATGGTCAGGTCAATGGGATAATAGAATGTATTTTTGATATTTTGGAGGCATTTCTCCTTTCCAAAGTTTCATTTTCGTAGGTGAACGGAAAATATCCTATAAGTTTTGCGATCGTAGAACAGTCTCAGCTTGATACTTTCACGCGATAAATATCTTAAGATAAATAGTCTTGAGATGCAGACAAAAACCCAAAAAGTGATTCTATAGTGGTTCTGATTCATATTTGAGATACGTAACCCTAAAAATAGATAGGAATTGCTTTTAACGCATTTCGTCATTATGCTACCTAAATGAACAGACAATGTCATGAACCCGACTTCAGAGTAAAAATGAAAAGGTTGGAAAGTGATTCTGAATTTAAATAAAAATTAAAAAAAATAACCCAGCAATTATAATCTAGGTACTAGATTGGGCAACTTTCTCATGGGAAAATTATGTATGAGGCGCTCGTTGTAAATTTAGTTTGTTAATTTTCACGCCGTAAAATAACCAGTAGTTCGCATAAAAGCAGCGTGGTGACGTACCACTTATAACAACGATCTGTTAATGTGTATGTTGGGAGTATTTATTTTGCAAGTACATGAATGAATGTTACCAGAAAGTCTTTTGTAGTTTTGATTTTAAAACTCTATTTCCGCGTTGTTAAAGTTCATCTAACCAGAGGAATATATAGTCTTAAGTCCCAGGGCCCCCCGACCTACATCTATTTAGTACAGCTGAAATTTGAGGATTATTAGTCTAATAATATGTAGTTAAGACTATATGCCTACATAAAAACGTATAGGTATGTATTATTATCAGAACTTTTACGTGGGCATTTACTTCCGCGAGACGTCCTATAGGTTGTTTAAAATTTAGAGAATATCGAACTTCGTTTAAATTTATCCCCACACCATAATTTTTAATATGAAAATGTCTTTCACTAGTGAATTTGAAGTAAATCCGGGTAAAAAACTAGTATTACAATAGTGCTAAGAAGAACATCTAACTAGTTTATTACGTGAGCGAGAAACCTGGCGCGGCATTCGTATTTATTTAGTAGAATGTGATTCAGATTCCGAGTGATAGTAAAAGTGGTCAGCCTCGTGTAATACGAGTAAAACAAACGCATCTTTGTCGTATTTTTTCTGTTTTAATGATTCCATAATAATAAATTGTGAGTTATGCAATTATACGTAAAAACTTTAGGTTAATATATTTTTTTTCTTTATTTTGTTTTCACTTTCACGCTGTATCCCTAACAGAGTAGGGAAGTCAGAGGAAACCTAATGTTAAAACACTCCGTTCACCACGTTCGCCATTTCTGCCGAATTGGACGCGAAGAAATGGAAATATAAAGTAGTTGGTTGATATAATTAATTAAACACATTTGAAAGGTATTCTTCTCAATGACATACGTAATGAATTATGAACGTAGAAGCTTCTAATACGCAAGTTTGAAATCATTTTGTATAGCAAATCAGTCTAGTTTAATATAAGAATAGCTACTTCTTTTAACATTTTCTTGAGAATTGATCGTAAGTCGTTGTCACTGGCATAAAAAATAATTCAATGGGAGTGTAAGTGCTATTATGAATGTCATATTTCATTTTAATAGTTGCGCTACAACTAAGGCTAAATTATGAAGTTTTCACTATGGTTTTCAAATTTTACATTAACATTATTTAAGTTTATTATCCTTATTGAATGTTTATATCTATGTTATTTTTCGTGTTTATTAACACCCGTTTTTTTTGGTTTTTGACAAAATACGGCGTTGAGTTACAATATTGAACCCGTAATGTCTCGAAACTTAGGTAGAGAGAGAGGAAGTATAATATTTATAAGCAGGACCACTATATTGGAGGTTGTGACTAGCTAAAATATTATATTTTTATATTTTACAAGACCAACCAAAGCTTTATGTTTTTTAAAATAAGTAATAATTATTGTAGAAATTTATTGCTAAACAAAAAGAGAAGAAGTAGCAAAAGCATGTCACTAT
Source organism: Heliconius nattereri (assembly GCA_013403645.1). Lineage (NCBI taxonomy): Eukaryota > Metazoa > Arthropoda > Insecta > Lepidoptera > Nymphalidae > Heliconius > Heliconius nattereri. The sequence continues at coordinate 3,258,906 of JAAIXI010000218.1, forward strand.
TGTAAAGAAATAAAATATAAAATAAGTTACATCAAACCGACCGCAATGGAAAGTCGGTCAAAGATTTTTTTAATACCTCCTACAAAAATTAGCTGTATCCGACTATTTAAGTTAAACGTCTGCCTGTACACTCATTTTATTATGTCACAAGTTTGTTGGTGACTAAATTGCTCGTAATAAGCGCCTTACATAAACTTTGAAAATATTAAAATAAAAGAAAATCTGATGAAATTTTACCATTTCCATAGATAATTAAAAAAATAATTATCTTTGAAAATGGATTATATTTAAAATATTAAATAACAGTTTAATTATTTAATTAAGAATCATATATTATAATATAAATTGTTTTCCAATATTACAAAATCACAATAGAAAGTAAATTTGATATATGATAGGTCTTTCTATTTCCGGAACACTATCACATACTCTCTATGACTCATCTTATTATATGGTTTATTACATTTTATATATGCATTATTATTATGCATATATAAAATGTGATTATTTATGTCTTGAAGTATAAGTATATATTTTTTAAATACAGCCAGCTTCACACTGTATCCCGCACACCGCAGGGTGGTAGTGTTAAGACACTCCGTTCCCCACTTTCTGCCGAATTCTGGAGGCATTGCATGATGAGTGGCAGAACTCAACGCCACGCTTTATCTCGACACCAGAGCAAAGAAATGGAAAAATAAATTTAAATAAATATTTCATCCCCTCGAGTGGGGATACTATAGCTATAGTCGGTTTTACAGTTACATCTGCGCCACGACTGGTCTGAACATATTAAGTTCTCGTTATAATTAATAGTTTAGATAATAAAGTTGTATTTTCTTTAATCTTACTTGCTAATTATGTCGATATAATATGCATAAACTCATACATTACTACGTTATTTTAAGAAGATGTCAATTTTCATAGAAACCGGATTTCCTTGGAAAGTAGTATGTCAGCGCTTTCTTAATAATATTCAACTTATGATTATGTCACAAATGAAAAGCAATCGGTGTAACAATGTAAAACAACATATTATGTTTGATAGCTTAATATAAGCTCATTAAAAAATAAATAAATAAATAAATAAAAATAAAATAAATTCATTTATAGAAATATATTTATTTACAAGTTTGTATGTCATACCAATACTACGTAACTATCTTAGTATTAAATCGCGTATTTTTTTTTATCCTACGTGCTTATCAAATGTTATTTCAGTTCTATATATGGGCTTATGAGTTAGCTTAACCTAAATATATATCTTAAGTGACTAATTATTTTAATATTCTACAGGAAACATAGCAAAGTTAGTAAAAGCTAGCTTACATTAAGAACATGAGAAAATCTTAACATTTAATAAAAAATAATTATATGTTTAGTTATACTCTAGAAACTGTTGCATTACATATGCAAATTAATAAGGAATACATAAGACTTTGTTCATTGTTCACTTTCTTCCTTATGGCCCAACTTCCTGGCGCCGAGTCAAGATGAATCATGCTTTAGTTTCTTTTGTAAGTTCTCTAATAAAAACAAACCTTAATTCATTCTGGTTTACGTGATACGGTTGTAAAAGTAGGTCACTTTTTTGTGGTATTGAAAATTACTTAATTTTATTGAGTACTCGAATATTTTTATCTGTAAATATTATTATATTTCAATTCTAATATGAAAAACTTTTATTGCATCAGATGCCGTTAATAGTATAAAAAAAATCAGCTTCGCGCTGTATTCCGCACACAGCAGAGGCAGAGGGAGCTTAGTGTTCAGACACTCCGTACACACAGGCATCGCGAGTTGAGATTCGAAACTCAAAGCCTCGCTTTTCCTCTACACCAGAGCGATGAAATGAAAATATAAGTTTAAATAAATACTTCATTTTCTCGAGTGGGCATCGAACATCGGGCCACAACGCTCGTTGCGCAAATTTATTTGAGAAAAAACTGTCTTCTAAAGTACGTTTAATTTTCCTAATCGTTGAATTTGCCATCAAAACCAATTTACAAGCCTTTAGTTACCTTGACAATGAAAAGAACATACAGTTACTTGAGATTAAAACTCGTATACGTGATACAATACTACATTCCAGAAGTAAATGGCATATGCGTGATCGTATATTTCAATTATAAAAAGTTATACATTTATTATTAAATTTGGAATTCGGCAGAAAGTGGGGAACGGGAATGGGAGTGGCAGTGTTACACTAGATTTCCACTGCCTACCCTGCTGTGTGCGGGATACAACGTGAAGCTGACTTAATTAGATTTAATTCTAGTATATTTTATCTGGTTCGCCGAAATTACGGTAAAAAGTAATAGATTTTGACAACCAGCACGCAATACCTTTAAACGGGTTACGAACCTCGAAATCTTGTTAATATTTGGACGGATCTTTGATTCCATCATCAACTTGAAACGGGAGAAAGTAATAAGAGATGATAAAAAAAGCAAATATTTTATATTTGTAATTTTGAGTCCTGTTATGTCGATAAGTAGACTCGCTACATAAGTAATAACTAAGATTTTTTATATTCCTTCTTTTTATAGGCCGTCGTGGCGCAGAGGCACCAAGGTGTGTCTATAACGCGACGGATGTGGGTTCGATCCCCACTCGGGGGTATGAATTATTATTTATTAATATTTTTACCAAGGCAAAAGCCCGGTGTTGAGTTCCGCCACTGAGCACACAATGCCTCGATAAATTCGAAGGAAATTGGAACGGAGTGTCTTAACACTATGTACCCTTTGCATGCTAGGTGCGGGATATAAGGTGATATTGATTTTACTCTTTTTATAAATTTGGCTACATCTAGTAACTTTATAAGAAGGTGTGATAAAAATGTTTTAAAATCTAGGACAAGTGCATTTTTTAAGAAATGCGGGAATCTTTTGTTTCGATTAAATAACGGTGTACGTTACAATAAAATACGTTGTTGGAATTTGATCAATGGATAACAATAGAATTATGTAATAAAGCCATTGTTTGTATAAATTTAGGTTATTTAATGGACAATGTCTGAGTTATAGGGGCACAAAGTGTGACTGTAAACACGACAGGTTGAGGGTTCGATTTCCACTCGAGGAAATGGAATATTTAATATTTTTGCATTTCTTCGCTCTGGTGTCGAGGCAAACCGTGGCGTTGAGAGTCACCACTCAACACGCAATGCCTCGAGAAGAACAAAATGGGAAACGGAGTGTCTTTACACTATTATTTTACCAACTGCTGTGTGCTTGATATAACGTGATACTAAAAAAAAACGACTGAGATGTTTTGCTATGAATTGCATGTAAGAAATAACAAGTCAGTGAGGTGTAAATATATTTTGATCTAAAATTGTTCCTACATAATTGACAATAAGCAACTTTTCATTACAAGTCGTGATTTTTCGGGAATTTTTAATTAAAAGTTGCCATCGTAACATTTGAAATATAAAAAATAATATTTACGGGTAATTATCATTTTTTATCATGAAAAAAGATTACTAGTATTTTACTAAAGATTTCTCAAAATATATTCTTACTACTAGCATACAATATCTCTAAATTTTACCACACATCTCGGTAGCAAATGATGAAGTAACGTCATTTCTCGTTTCACCTTTTTTACTTCCTTCTATTTAAAATTCGACAATGTTATGTCTAGTAAATAAGAACCAAAAGATTCGTGCCTTAGAATATAATATTTATTTTTATTATTGTTATTGAAATAGCTATTGGGCTATTGAAACGTTCTATTGTATAATATCTTATACCGGCTATTATATTTAACTTTACTTTTTTACTTATTACGAGTATGTAATCATTATTAATATTATCATACAATGTAACTTCCTTTGTGTATTGTTTTATATTTGTAACCTACTAATGCTTTATAAAGCTTTAATAGAAAAAAAATTCGTTATGATTCTATAGATATTAGTCAAGTAAAAATATTTTATAGATATTTTTGACTTATGAATTTGTCTCTCCGCATTTCTTAGAGAAAATTCGTTTTCTTTAAATAGCTTAGTATAAATATTGAAAGCATTAATGTAGAATAATAAAAATATATTATATAAGTTTTATAATTAACTAGTGGACCCGGACGCGGCTACGCCTGCTTGAACTATAAGAATATTTTCGCGTCGGTCATACTCATACTATGCCGCCCGCAGCCTAGGTCATTTGGAATCAGTGACATCTCCTTAATTATTTATTAGAATGTTATACAGTAAACTCTAATTTCAATCTAGATAAAATGTTAAAAGTGACTATTATATTTATTTTCATAAGGATGAATATCAAAATGTCTAAGAATAATATGCATGTCAAATTAGAAAATACTTTTAAATATATTAGTTTATATCTGTAATGTAATGTTATATAGCCTATAGGACTTCTGAAGAATGCAGCTTTCATACAAAACAAAAACAAAGTAAATCGGACCAGTAGATCCAGAGATTTTAGCGTTCAAACAAACAAACAAACTCTCCCGTATATTATATTATACATACATTTTTTGTTCTCAAGCTTCAAAATAGCGATTACCTTGCAATCCACGCTGTGTGATGTCAGCGTTCACGAGAATGAAAGTGCATGCGCATCTTAAAAATTCTGGGCACATCCTCCGCGTATCTGAAGATCTACTTAAGTGTTTATCGAGCTGATTTTAAATTTTAATACGACAGAAGAGAGTGAGCCAATGAACATTAAATAAGATTAGGAAAATTGATTACGCTATGCAAAGTACCTATGTGGCCAGTCGTAACGCAGGAGACCAATGTTTGACTGTACTGCCGGTTGTGGCGGTTGTGGGTTCCCACTCGGAGGATTGAATAAGTATTTTCATTTCTTTGCCCTGGTACCAAGGAAAAAGCGCGGCGGTGAGTTCCGCCACTCAACACGCATTACCTCAAAAATTCGGCGGAAAGTAAGAAACGGAGTGTCTTAACATTAGGTTCCCTCTGCCTACTCAGCAATACGCGGGATACATCGTGATGCGTGATCAAACACGTGATATCTGTTAAAATGTTAAGCATGTGAAAATCGATTACACTGCCAAGTTTCAGGCCTAACCTTAGATCTCCAGCAACAGTCCAGTCACGACGCGCACAACAGACGCAGAACATCAAAAAGTGCATCTAACCGTGATCAAATGACGTAATACTTCCGCCCGGTATTACCTCACGTCTGGGCTCGGAAGCCCGATGGCTCGCTCCCATTCTTTCAGTTGATTCAGTGAAAGGGTCCTCCGATACACTTTTACCCTTCCGAAGCGCCGGGTGCTTGCGTCTGGTCGCTCTCTTATAAATTCGGTGAAAATACAGAGACAACACATTACAAATTCGGCGGCTGTAGCGGTCGGCCGTCAGTGTTGTTAACGGCTTTGTGTTTCTCTTGTATATAGTGGTTTAGTTTCGACAATACATCTAAGTTTCTATAAGCATACAAAATGAAATTCACGGTGAGTGCGGGTTCAGTGCGAATATATATAATTGGAAATGTGTGCCAACAAAGGATTATAGCTTTGAAATTAACGTTTTAATGACATACAAAAATAGTGCAGATATATACTTTATTTCAAATAATTTTATAAAGGCTTGAACATTTTCAATTAAAGCTAAAGCTGAAATTATAGTTAAAAATTTTAACAAATAATTTTATACGTAGTCTATTTATTAAAAGAATTATTGGACTATAATCTAATTCCTAATTACTTTCATATATTTAAAATTTATGTACAAAATTAATCATGCATAAATAAATATATGTAGTTTTTTTTGTTTAAGTAAAAGCGGTAAAAGTGAAATTAAATTTATAATGGCTGGTATAATCTTAAACATTGCCATGCGGGTCGGCGTTTATACGTGTAGAAAACAAGTTTTTCGATTCCCAGAGTAATTTGCATTAACGAAAGTAAAATTGGATTTGAATAAAATTTCTAAATTTTATAAATTAAAAATGTTTAAATATTATATACAACTTATATATTCTATTTCTATCCACAGGTTATATTCGTAACTCTATTGAGTCTATCTACATCATGGGCTATAAAGGCAAAAAAAGAAGAGCTAAAAGATAAAAGGGAAGCTACTTCTGGAAGTTATTTACCCCCACATGGCTCACCTAGTCATAGTTATCAAGGACCTGCCTTAAGTCAAGAAGATGCTAACGCTATAAGTATTGGTGCCGGATACAGCATTGGAGGCGCTAAACCTAGTTACAACTTCCTAGCTCAAGGTCCAGGTCAACCATCCTACCAAGTTCAATCGGAGGGTCTTCCAGCCAGTGGTCACGGTACCATTCAACTTGCACCTATCACTCTCCAACCGAGCCAAGGAGGTCTTATTTCTAATGACCTCTCTCAACTCATGAGTCAATTATCCCAGGGAATTAATTCTGGAGCTATTGCCATACCTTCGTCTGGTCAAGGTGCCATTTATCAATTCGCTGGACAAAGCGGTCACGGTGGCCAAGACTTGAGTGCACCTCAGTTTAGTTACGGAAATCCTAAATTACAACAATATAGCTTAGGTGAACAGTCAAGTCAAGCCGGTCAAATAGTCCCCGCTTATGCATTTGGAGCTAAAGGCCTCAGTAGCTATGGATCTACTGGACCTGTACTATTTTCACCTGAATCTACTGCTAGCCAGTCTGCTTTGAACTATGCAGTCCCTGCTCCTGGTCATTCTTACGAAGGTGCTGCTCTTCCTCTAGGAGATTCAGGGCATTCTTATGCTGGACTTTCTTTGGGAGGTTCAGGTCATTCTTCTTTTGGCGGGTCATTAAAGTCTTTAGGTGGCTATGTTGCACCAGGTAAGTCTAGTTTCAAGCCTTCCACATTCTTAGGTGCTTCTGCACAGAGCGAGGCAAGTCATAATTTATTAGGTCATTCTAATTCTTATGGAAGTCCATCTTTTGCTGCCTACCAGCCAGCTGGAGGTCATGGCGGAGCGTCGCTGGGATCTTCTGGACATGCTTACAGTTTCCCTTCTTTGTCAGGTTTAAGTGCTGCTGGTAGTCCATCCAAACAGGTAGCTTCTGCTTATTTACCATCTAAGGAAGGATATGGTTCTTTTGAATCTATTGCATCAGCTTTCTCTGCGAGTGGTCAAATGGGTCCACCTGGAACTACATACGGATCACCCTCAGCTTCTTACTCCGCAAGTAATATACATGCAGCTTCAGCCCCCAGCCCTGCATATTATATATCATCAAGCAAACATTCAGCACCTAGTTTTGGATCAGGAAGTTCATCCTACAGAGGTCCATTATCTAGCCACAGTTCTTTTTCGTCAGGCCATAGTGCCATACCATCTGGTCCGAAATACAGTTTCGGTGGACACAGCAGCTCTCGCTTTGGGCCTCCTAAAGATGCACAGGGCTCATACAGTGAATCATCCTATAACACCATAAAATATAGCGAGGAGCTTAAGCCTAGATTTAATTAATCATTGAGATAGACTCCTATTAAAAAAAAACTTAATGCGTGCGTAATATAGCGGCTTAAAATACACTCTCAGTATAACAGTTGTGGTATTAAGTATATGGTCCAATTTCTAACTTTCCTTGAGTTATAAATATCCATGTATTAGATATGTGAAAGAGAGCTTTCTTTTTCACAGACGCAGCGTAATTGTGACAGCGTGTTCATATAATGTAAGCATTTATAAAACAAGTTTAATGTAGATTGTAAATTACTGAGAGAACTTGACGATTATTTGTTATGAATTACTGTGAATATGAAGTGAATTTGTGTAAATAATTTTAGATATAAGATTGTTTATTTATTGTCTATAAATAGATTTACTGTTGTTGTTATTTTTTTAAATAAAACATTTGTAAAAAGTCTATAGTTTATTTACTTTCTAAAGTATTTTCTATATATTAAACATTTAAGTATTTGCCTTATTTTACGTAAAATGTAATGCGAAGCAAGGAATAAGATAATTAGGTCAAACACATCGTACTCATTTTAAAAACATATTTAAATGTAACAACTATGCCAACCTATAAATATTATCAAATATTTAAATTTTAATAACGAATTTTAATATTAAACCCATAATTCCACTAATTTAAATAAAAACACTTAGTAAATTATAGTTATCTACAATAAAAAGTGTATTTAAATTGAGTAAACAATCAAAGTGTTACGATTTATTCATGTCGTCCACGGTCGACGGCACATGTATCTCAGTGAATGCGCCCACTTCCGAACGCCGTCTTACATAATGAGCTTTTTTTTGGTGCTAGGTATTCTTTTTTATTTTCTTTAATGATTGAAATTAAATTTAAATAAGAAACAGCTACCGGAACTGCAATATAGAGCTGTTACAGCGAGATTAATGATTATACTTCTTATATAATGTTTTAAGCGATTCTAGGATGTGAGTGGCTATTTAAAAGTCATTATTAAAGAAATGTTTAAATGGTATAAAACTACAATGCTTTTAAGAAATCGAATGCATTTTCCGAAAAAAAAAACTTATCTATAATTAATTTAAAATTTGTTTTTGATTTGCATAGTTAGAAGGACTTTACACGCAATGATCTTTACAAACCCGCCGCTTTCGCTTCTCGTACGTCAGATCCTAGAGTACATTCTAATATAATATAAGATGCGTTAGATGATCAAAGCCTGACACCTGCTAATTTGAACCACTGTACGGGAAATGTTATTCCAGTCATTAAATAAATTATGTCTAAATATTAGGTCTAGCAGCTAAAAATATATCATATGTTACAATTATTATATACTACAAGAAATTGTGTATTTTTTTATTTTACTCATAGTTTTTAGTTGAACGCGCCAATCTAAGAAACTACTCTTTTTCAATTGAGAAAATATTTAGGTATTATATAGTTCTTTTATCGAATGTATGATGTGCCAATTCTTAATTATTTCCAACATTAATACATCAACAGAGTAGTTTATACACAAATATTTACATAGTAGTACCTCCTTAAAAGCATCCTGTTTATAATATATGTAACTCGGTTAAAAAAATCTCTTACCTTATTAGTTAAGTATGCGTAATATGAAATAATTATAGTACGAGTATCCATTTTGATATTAGATGCCACTAATTATTCATAATATTTTAATTTCATATGAAAATAGCGTAATGTTTAATATTAATTATAAAATTTAATATTAATTATAACCATGATAATCCCGGTTCGTTAGCCTATGTATGTACATGCCATAAATAACACATTAATTTGGTTTTTCTAATTTAAAAATAATTAATAGTATTTTGAAAGATTTTACTTAGTTTTATCGGACTTTGATAGCTCCATCTATACAGTGAACCGTAAACTACACGCTTAACAGTAGTCAATTGGAACTTACGTTACGTAGTTACAAAATTAAAGATGACGTTTGTTATAAATAATTTAACTGAATGCGAAAAATAAACTAAAATGAATTTTATATTTACTTCCAAGTTTCAACATAAGATGAAAAACATTTTTTTTGTCACAAGTGTGAGTTTGTTAGGAAAGTTATTCACTACAATTTATTGTATGCTTTGTGATCGTTGATGTCTTTTGCTCTAATATTGTTTTATTTAGCTTTTGTGTTATTTGTCTCATTTTTATATCCCTTTATATATTTTTCCATTTTGTCAAGAAAAAATGTGTGCTTGTGAAATATCTTTTTAATATGTGCAAGGATTTTCGTTATTTAAGAATAATCCTTAAAAATCCCTTTGTGCGCTGTACATAATATATTGGGCGTTTAAAATCCAATAAAAAGAAAAATCTACTTTAAAGAAAAGTTTAAAAAGATAGAACAACGTGTGACTGTAAAACCGACTGGTTGTGGGTTCCATCCCCACTCGAGGAGATGAAATATTTATTTAAATTTATGTTTCCATTTCTTTTTTCTGGTCGTGACAAAGCGCGGCGTTATGCCACTCAACACCCAACACGCCCACAGAATTCGGTGAACAGTGGGGAACGGAGTGTCTTAACACTAGTTTCCCTCTGCCTGCCCTGCTGTATGCGGAATACAGCGTGAAGCTGAAAAAAAAACCTATTAACCTAAGTGACCAATCAATTATAAAAATGGTATAATATACTTGAAGATATAATGTATTTACAAAGCCACACACAGATAACAGATATGTTTTCTGTTTGTGGCTTTGAGAGAAATATAAGGTTCTTGCTGTTAAAATGTGTTTCTTGCTATTTAAATTCTTATATAATGGTTTTACGTTATCATTAAAATTATTTGCCTATGTAACTTCACTACCTACCTACTACTTACTATACTAGATCTAATTGTTCAGATTAAGTTACGTGTTGAAGCCGTCTTGGCGCAGGGGCGCAAGGGTGTGACTGTAATACGACGGTTGTGATTTCGATCCTCACTTTATCGAATAAATTATTATTTCTTATTTCTGGCACCACGGTAAAAAGCTCGGCGTTGAGTTCCGCCTTTCAAAATGCAATGCCACGAAAAATTCGGTGGAATATGGGGAATGAGGTAGACACCCCTAACACTAGGTTTCCTCTACTTACCCTGCTATAGAATAGAATAGAAATAGAATAGAAAAAAACTTTATTGCACACAAATATAACATATAACAGAAAAAGAAACAATATATTTTTATAAAATAGTATGCAAAGGCGGCCTTATTGCTTCAAGCAATCTCTTTCAGGCAACCCTTGTAAAATAAAGGACTAAAAATAAAGAAATGGGAATAACGTTATAGTGCAAAATAAAATACAGTAATAAAATATTAATGCTGCAAAAGTGCTTATAATAAATGCCTATTTGAATAAAGAATATTTTGAATTTGAAAATGAATATACACACATACATATATATATATATACATATCTACATACATGCTTAGATCTTTTTTAGCGTGAAGCTGATTATGACTACTATTTAAGGTATGTGTTAGGCAAAGTACGGGAAAGTGGTCGTAATAATAAAAGTTATGAAATTTTATAAATTATTACTTTCTTTGTTCTTTTACCATTACTTATACTTTGTAAAATGAATTTGGGAAATGTTCGAATTATACTTACGAAATTATATATTAACTAACATTGAATTTATAATGTTTAAGCTGAATACTTGAAAGAAAACGAAGTGATAAGGTGGATCAATATTTCAAACATTTACATAAGTAAAACACAAATATATCTAGAAAGGCGGTAAAATTTAATTGAGACACTTGTATTGTATATGTAGTAGTTATAAATTACGTGTAAAGTAATTTAAGCTCAATGATGGCTAATGGAAGGTGTAGCTAATACGATCACCACGTTTCCGCAATAATGCAGGAAACTAACGCTCTCACAGAAACTGGATCTGTTACGATACAGGACAAAGACCTGACGATCACTTCCCTGTGTACTTCCATCTGGACCTAGAGGAAAGTTGCCTTTGCCGTTCATATAAATACGTGAACTTGATATTCAGAAACACTTTTCCAAGCACCTTGGTGAATACAGCACTTTTCCTTTCATCGAGATATGTAATTAGACGCTATGGTGCATAAAGGACTTTTTGTGAGTATACAAATAAACTGCTCTATTAGCATTACGTTACCTGTTTCATAATAATTGTTCGACTTCGCAATACATTAACGTACGGCCGAGTAACAAGGAGCTGATTGATCGTTTTGTACGCCCTTTCTGATATTGCTATGATGGATTGTTGAACTCGTTATTCATTCATTCATAATTCATTTCAGACGCTTGTAGCTTTCGCCGCGATCGCTCTCGCCAGCGAAATTGAAGATGCTGAACAGAAGAAGAGGGGCGCGGGGAAGGCAAATGCTTTAAACGCCATACCGTCAGGAGCACAAAAGCCAGACTATAGCTACAATATTTACCCGCAAAACTCTAGCCCACAGAGTGGCCCCAGTCAACATTATCAGACTTCCGTATCAAACTTTTATCCTCTCCAATCTTCGAGTCAATATTATACATCTAGTAACACTGCTGATGCTTCAACTTCTCACTCTCCACAGCCATCTCATGGTGGTCAGTCACATTTTGTACCTATTAATTTCGTACCCAATCCTGGTTATCAAACAAAGTATCAAATTGTGTCTCCAAAAGCTGGAAGCAACGTATTGACAGTTATTCCATCTCCTGCAATCCAACCAGCACATATGTTACAATACACAAATCCATATTATGCATCTAATTCAAATAATCACGTTGCTTCAGGTTCTTTGCTGGGACCTCTAGGTCACGGTCCTTTTAGTTTTGGTCCGACCTTCCATCCTTTATCCCTGAGCGGTTCTTTTATTGGGCAACCATCTGCTATGGTAATGCTGTCTCAGCCTCACAGTCCACTATATAATAATTTGATATATCCGAGCACAGCTTCCAATTTATATAACTACTACCCTTCGAATTCTCAAGGACAAGCTAAATATGCTTATTCTCCTGGACCAGTACAGTCAATACCAGCGCAAGCAAATGAATACGAAAAAGTACAAACATCTCAAAGTATCCCTAAAGAAGAAAATGGAGCTTTACAAAATGCTGATTATATATCCCAGTCAAACGTTAATTCTGGCTACAACGGACACAATTCTTATTCTAAAATTTAGTATTTAATATTTTATTGCTAACTTTTGTTGTAATTTTATAGTAGTTGAATTTGTTGTTGTATTATTTAATTAATTTTGTTGTTGAAATATGTAATATTGTGTAAATAAATCATTGTTAATTTGACTGTATTGTTTTTTGTGCGCCTATTTACTTTTTTTTAATGTATACTCTGTGGTTTAGTTTTCTATAGTATAAATTATACATTTTTTTTAAATGTTATTAAAAAAAGATATTGGCTATAGCTATAATAATATTAAATGATGACCTGCTTTTGCTTATCGAAAATATTATTGGGACGACAAACTTTACGATCTTATGCATGTGTAATTTCGACAAAAATAAAAATCAAAATTTACGATGTTTATGATAGATAGATAGATAATAAATAAAAAATAAATTAAAATTATGTTTTTAAGACATTTTTGTAGTAATTAGTAGGTACATAACATGGGTTTTTCTCACAGCCTAAGTTATTACTTTATATGGTTTTCAAATGTGAACCACATTCCGTGTTAGTACTTATCATGATAAGACTTCTAAAATGTTAAGGTTTTTCTTAATTTTACGCTGTATCTCGCATATGAGAGCAGAGGGTTAAGATATTCCCGCTTTTTGCCCAAATTTCGATAATTGATTAAATTTTAAAAAAATATTTTAATATTCAGAAAATATCTTCCATATATGTAGTTTATAATTAAGTTAAAATATAAATTAACACATTTTTACTGATTATTTGTCTATGCCTAATTGAGCTCCATTTCATATCTTTTAAAAGAAGTAGTATAGTAGTCTCACTTAAGTAAAAACCAGTTAAAAGAAATACTAATTGACCTAATCATGAAAGTAAATATTAACTGTATTTTTAACACACTAATATTTAAAGGTCAAACTTAATGGGCAATTTGTAAAATTAAGTTTTTAAAATAATTATATTTTATTTTTAACGGCAATGTTATGTAATAATATCTTAGATCTAAAGATTTTTTTAAGCTTCGTGCTGTATATAGCAGGATAGACAGAGGGTCTCCAGTGTTAAGACATTGCAATCCCTAATTTCCGCCGCATTCTGGAGGCAATGCCTCCAATGTCTCCCGTACAATACAAGGCAGACAGAGAGAAGTGTGAAGACATTCCGTTCGCCTACTTTCTGCTAAATTTTTACAGGTATTGGGTGGTGAGTGGCGGAACTCATCGCTGGTGAAAACTTAACTCTTGCCTTGCTGCCAGTGCGAAGAATGAAAATGTAAAATAAATAATAATTCATTCCCCCGAGAGGGGATTGCGTCGCGTTTAGCGTTACATCTTTGACCAACTGCGCCATGATGGTCTCTATTACATAAATACTTCCAATTATACAGTTATAAATAAAATAAAAATTTTGATATGACGTTAATATGCATTCCTATGAGTCAATAGAGGTTTATCAAAACAAGATGTAAGAACATCTTCTGGGCGTGCGCAGTGAAAGGAGTACGCATTTGTTAATTGATCTCGTAATATTTGTATCATTTTTCAGTTTCGTAATCTTTGATTTTGTTATTGGAATTTAGGATGAGTTTAGTACTGCGTAATTTTTTATTAGATATATCTACACACACATTCATGGGCCTGAACTTTACCTTTCAACAAATATGCTCTTGTAAGTGTTGTATTTTTAAATTATTGAGGCAATTTTTTTTTGATAAAATTTCTGGGATGGGCATCAGACTATTTTGAAGTGGACACGGACCACCTGTCCCTCCCTATTCCTTATACAAGCAATAGATTGAAGCATACTTCAAGCTAAAAATGTAGTCCTGAATTGTCTGAATGTATGTATAGTAGGTTGAAATATTTGTTATACTTTAAATATCCGATTTCTGTGATCTTTGAAATTTTCATATAATATAATATTTTACATTTTCAAGTAAGGAGACAAAGAGTCAAGTATTATCATTGTGAGACAAGATAACTACGGTTTAGTTTATTATTTTAAAAAATAAATTATAAGTAAAAAATAATTTTTAGAAAAAGATTTTACTTAAACGCTCTAAAAAGGAGAAAATAAAATTTGTCTTTTAAATTTTAACTATCATTGTACACAATTTATATGATCATAAAAGCATGTCGCGCGATTTACTTGTGTAACTAAACTAGTACTAATTTAATTATCTAAAATCTGCTAAGTTTCAATTTAATTAAATATTTATTAACGCGACAACTTTTTACTATATACTCATTTAGTATTATTATATTCTATTAAAATCTTTTTAACACAACTCTTTAAGGCAAGTGGTAGTGGCAGTTAAATTAATCATGATTAACTCCGAGATATCTTTTATAACTGCTCTGGAATCTACAAATGACTTGTGAATTGAGAAAATTAAGCCCTTTTCTTTTACGTAACTATGTTTATAAAGAAAGGTACCAAAGTTGTTTCACCAATTCTAATGAGGTAAATACGAGTGTCAAGTCACTCTGTTCCCGACTTATTGTTTATAAAGCTGCTATGAGTTTGATAGTGATTATTGATAACGTCACCGTGCACTCTGGTGGTATTGTGAAAATAACTATTATTATAATTTTATTTTTGTATCATACTTTTTTTATTTACATTCCTTTACATTCCTTCGCTTTGGCACCAAGGCAAAAGTCCGGCGTTGAGTTACACCACACAACAGGCACATAGATTTTTTAAATTAACTCAAATGATATAGCTGAGGAATAATTATTTGATTTAAGTTAATGGCCGTTTAGTTTAGTTTATGTGCAATTCTCTTAACTGCTAAGTGAATGATCTATTAGAAACGTATAGTAGTATTTCGCTTAAGTATCGCTTAAAATATCGAGATTTCAATTTATTTTCATTTAATTTTCATTTAATAAAATTACATATAACAATTTATGTATCTGTATTTTTTATTTACAAGTGGCAAAATACAAATCGCTAAGTAGTGCGGCGTTGAGTTGAGCTACCCACAAAGCACTGCGTGGCCTCGGGAATTCGGCGGAAAGTGGGAACCGAAAGAATCATACCTAGGACGGAGTGTCATAACTCTAACTTCCTAAGGTTCCATCTCTCTACTATGTGCAGGATATTGCATAAAGCTAAAAAAATATTTATAAATAAATAATTTGCGATACATGGAAGAACGGAAAATCGTCTTGCCAAACGGAAACACGCGGTAGGTAGAAGTATTACCGCAGAAGTATTACTATAAAAACAAATTACTTTCATACATATGTATTTCCGTTGTTACGTCATTATCTGGCCTAAGTGAGCTTTGTAATATCTATTATTTAAAAGGGATTAACACGTAAAAAGAGTGACTGTAAACGTGAATGTTTGTAGGTTCGATTCCCACTCGAGGCAATGATATATTTATTTAAATTTATATATCCATTTCTTCGCCTTGGTGTCGAAGCAAAGAGCGAATTTGGCGAGAAGTGGGGAACGGAGTGTCACAACACTAGGTTCCGTTGTAGAACTCCTAATCTGTGAGAATGTAATAACATTAAGGCAAAAAGTAGATTTAAATTAAGATTTACTTTACATTATGTATTCATTTAGAGCAGATAAGCTTTTAGATTTTTTCATTCTTCTGTTCCTCACTTTCCGCCGATTTCTTAAGGTATTGTGTGTTGAGTGGCGGAATTCAACTCCGCTCTTTGCATCGTAACCAGAGGTAAATGAAAATATTTAATATTTTATTTCCACAAGTGGGCATCGACCCTACGACCAATAGCGTTTAGAGTTACGCCAAGGTAAAATATATGCCACATATATAGATTAATATATTTTAACCTTATAAAACGCAACGAGTATTATATTTAGTTTCAACTACCAATATTGAAGTGTTTTTCTCACAATATATATCTAGATATAGAAATTATATAACGCCGCACTTACTAAATCGTTCAATGGAACATCTTGAGCAAGCCAACATGAAATACCTATTGACGCCACTCTCGCTACTTTATAATTATTTTGATTGACAGAAGTCGGATCCAATTACCGCGTACGTATATTTAATGCGAAGCAGCAGAGTAGACAGAGGGAACCTAGTGTTGTAAGGTACCCCGATTAGAATTCTGCGGAGTGGCGGAAATCAACGCCGCACTTCGCCTCGTTACCAGAGAGTGCGAAGAAATGTACGAGTAAATATTGAATATTTCATTCTCTCGAGTTACTGAGAGTGATTTTGACTAATGTAATGTACATTTTATATATATAATATGTTATATGTAATATGTTACATGTTATTATTATTATAAATGTGAAAGTTTCATTGTTTGGGAGTTTGTGATTCTATAATTCAAAAGCTGTTATATTTTTTGTCTTTACGATCAGATGCGCAACAGTTGTCGTTATATATGTAAAATATTGGCACTACTGCTAACGACTGTTTCTAACCTAAAATCTGTTTCATGCTCTCTTCATCTCGCACACAGCATGGAAGGCAGAGGGAACCTAGTGTTAAGACACTCCGTTCCTAGAACCTTTCTTTCTGGATCCACAAATCGATCGATCGATTCTCGATGCACAAAATACATATTGTAAAGATGCCACTTATTTGATTTATGCATACATTATGCAATAGAAAGTAATGAAGCAAAGACAGGAAGAGCAAAATTAATCTTTTTGTGTAGATAGGAGAAATTAAGGCTAACACGTAACATCGTAATATATGAGTGCTTATACTTTATATTTATAAATATACTCGAGCTATATAACATTTCTAATTATATACAAAACTAGTGGACCCGGACGCGGCTACGCCCGCTTGAACTATACGAATATTTATTAAATATATTTATGAAATTATTTTCAGTTTTCAATAGAGAGATGCGTTAAGCAAGCTCATTTTGGGTGACGTTTTCTAACAACAAACTTTGCAAATCTCTGCTTAGCAACTCGCTTAGAGACGATTGTTATTGATTTGGCGAAATAAATTGCATGTCAAATTAATAAGTATTTTAATATATTGGTATATATGAGTATTTTATCACAATTAAATTAGTGGTTTGGCCCTGATTGCGTAAAAGACAGACAGACAGACAGACAGAGTTACTTTCGAATTATTTCGTATGGATGGATAGACAGACTGAAAATAAAGTGATCCTAGGAGATTTCATTTTTTTGTTTTGAGATAAGGAATCCAAAAAATATTATTTTGTACCTATATAGATGTATTATTGTAGAAGGCCTATCTTCTATTTCGAAAAGAGACGATATGCAAATTCCGTACAATAATATTTTTAATCAAATAAATTAAGAATTTTCAACGATATCTTCTTCTTCTTCTTCCTGGCATTAATCCCGGCTATTACCAGGGTCTGCCTTCCTACTTAACCTACTCCACTTTGCACGATCTTTTACGTCCTCGGTGGTTAGACCATTGGCTCTCATGTCCTGCATCACGACATCCAACCAGCGCTTCCTTGGGCGTCCAGGAGGTCGCGCCCCAGGAACTAGTATAGCAAGGCACTTGCGTCCGACATAGTTCTTAGGCCGGCGCGTAACGTGGCCAAACCATCTCAAGCGACGCTCTTGGAGCTTATCCGCTACGTCACGGACCCCAAGACTACCTCGAATGAATGTGTTGCGTATGCGGTCAGACCGCGTTACGCCGCACATCCACCTCAGCATCTTCATTTCCGTGACGTGAAGCTCCTGAGTGTGCCGAGATAGTGCTGGCCAACATTCGCTGCCGTATAAAAGAACCGGTCGGACGATGCTCTTGTATATCAGCCCCTTGAGCTTGGGCGGTATTCTGCGGTCGCAGACCACACCAGTGACCTCCCGCCATTTGGCCCAGGCAGCGCTTATCCGGCCATGGACATCGTGGTCGATGCCTCCAGACTCGTGCATAACGGATCCAAGGTACCTGAACTTCTCCGACTTAACGGCTGGCTCAGGACCTATAAGGATGGTGCTCGAGTCCCGGCTCCCGCAGGCCATGTACTCTGTCTTCGACACATTTAGTTTAAGGCCGCCGTTCTCAAGCGTACCCTTCCAGAGGTTCACTTTACGCTCCAGCGTCAGTCGGTTCTCGGCAATGAGTGCTATGTCGTCGGCATACATCATCAGCCATGGAGGCTGGTCCTGGATGTGAGCCGAGACAGTATCGAGCACTACATTGAACAAGAACGGACTAAGAGCCGAGCCCTGGTGAACCCCCACTGTAATCGGGAAGGGTCTAGTGTCGCCAACAGCAGTCCTAACCATAGAAGCGGAATCGTGGTACATGCCTCTGATAATCTCAATATATATACATATTATTACTTTTTGCTATATATATATAGTAGATAAATACCAATAATATATATATATATATATATATATATATATATATATATATATATATATGAATGTATGTATATATTTATTATACGAAGACATTAAGACCAGAGTGGAAGAAGTGGAGGGAGGCCTTTGCCCAACAATGGGACAGTACAGGCTAGGGGAAAAAACACGTATGTATGTCTCTATTTTGTCTCGATGATGATTGAGATGCAGGTTTATAGTTGGCAATTTGAATAGTGTTTTGGTAAATATAAAGTAATATATTTGGTTTTCGTGTAAGTCCACCAGCGTCCACCAGTGTCTGACTGCAGACGAATGGTTTGATGACGTCTGTCTGCAGATTCGAACCCCCGATGTCGAGGAATTAACTATTATCATTTCTCCGTTCTAAGCCGGCATTCATTCTCAGCCCATTCTATTATATGCGGAATAAGGCTAAAAAAACCATATTTTTTTAGGACTATAAAATTGACAAATCTATCCAGCCGTATATTATGAGGAGAAATTAGCCAGAATAATTTGTGTGTATATTCTTTCCTTGTGGAAACCTAATCTAAGGAAACTTAAGCTATATAGTTATATGTTTATCTTTTGCTTGTGCTTTATTTAAATAGATTATGGAAGATGATTAATTATAAACAGGAATAATTGCGCCGTCGAGTTAATATTAACGCCGTTGTGCCGCATTGGCACAAGCATGTAATTCTAAGCGTGATGGTTGTCGGTTCAATTCCCACTCGGGGGAATGAATTATTATTTATTATATTTTCCTTTTCTTCGGCCTGGTAATAAGCGATACATTGATTTCGGTCATTCAGCACGCAATGCCTCAAAAATTCGTCGGAAACGGAGTGCCTTAACACTGAGTTCCATCTGCCTACCCTGCTATATGCGGAATACAGTACAAAGTTGAAAAAAATATATAAAAATTTAAGATACAAAATTAGATAAGATAAGATAGATAAGCAATTATTAAGTCGATATACCTAATTGTAGCTTAATATATAATAGCTTTTGCTCTAGAAAAAATATAACTTTATATTAGTATACAACATAGCCAACACTTCCACACACAAACATTATACAATTTCCGTGCAAATTGTCGCCTTCCGTTCCGTTAAACGCCGACACCGTTGCAACACAAATCATACTTTAGTTCCGAACTTAAATCTGATACGAATACCGCAAACTTATTAGTTCTAGAATTCAGATATATAATAGGGTCATATCAGACAATTCGAAGGGTTTACAATGAAAGTGCTGTATAGGATATCGGCTTCGCTTAGCTGGCTTAGAAAGCGAGTGAAAACGACACGGGGCAACGTCTTTATCCGGTTAATAGGTTTTTCATTTATCGTACTTATATGCGATTTTATTGCTTTAAGTTAAATATCCAGGTCCTAATATAGTAGTATTTATATTTACATTGAGTGGAGTAGCATTGAGTTCTGTCACTCATCACACAATGCGTCTAGAATTCGGTGGAAACATGAAGCTGATTTTTTTAAAATTTATTTTATATGTTAAAAATAGACGTAATTTACTTTTTTACATTAATAGTTTTAAAGTTTTTTATAGTTCTATTATGGTAGTAAATCATGTAAATTATAAAACAGTCATACGTCTTGTTAACACCTAAGTGTTAATAGGTACAATTTTAACACGCTTTAGATTAAACTGATACTCTATCGAGATAAGTGTCTACTTATCACTAATTAATTTATTCAATTTATTCGTACCGCGTTAACGATATAATGTATATATTCAGGTCTATTTAATGTAAACATTAGAAATATGAACGTCCCTTTTCAAGAAATTTTACGAGGCATTGTGTGTTGAGTGGCGGAACTTAACGCCAGGCTTTTGCATTGGAGCTAGAATGAAGAAATCAAAATATTAATACATAAAAATTCATTCCCCCGGGAATCGAACCCACAGCCGTCGGGTTACACACCCTTGTGCCCCTTTGCCTCGACAGTCTCTTCGGTACTTATATAATTAAAATCTATTTTGAGACTTACCGTTTTATCTAAAGTTTTACTTCACTATTTTATATTATTAGTGCTTTTCAAAACAAAACTCATAAGTCGTAATATTTATGCTTACAAATACTGACATTATTAAATATTTTATATATTTACTTACTATTTTAAGCCCTAGTCATCGTTTTATTTTAAATTCAATATAAATTATATAGTTAAGGAGTTACATAAGTTCATGCCTTAGCTCGTAGTTGTAATAAAAGATCATCCCATACTAAAGAATGTTCGCTGGATTACCTAAGGTAACATAAATATCTCAGTTATGTTAGCAAATGATCGCAAAATACAAGTTAATTGCAATACTATTTCGTTCTAATACAATTTCAATATATATACATCCAATTTTTACGGGTCATAATAATTCTTTTCTTTCAAAATACAAAACTAGTTTTAGGCAATTTGCGTAGTATTGTATATAGAGTATACTGGTTAAGGAGACGAAGCAGCAAACTCGAGAGTTACTCGAGCGTCATTGAGACCTATTGGGTTGCGAAGCTTAGATGATAACCAGAAAAATATGTCATTTTACAAAAATTTTATTTTTTTTACCTAATCTGATCCTTTACCCTAGACGCGCGGCTATACATATGAAGCTCATATTTGGTGGAAGTACGTAACCGAGTACAAGGAATCCTCAGTATTTTGATCTGATGCGCTCGAATGACTCCAGAAAGTCCCCTCTTCGCCGCCCCTACTATAATGACTTGTAGCGAGATTATTGTTCAAAGGTCATTTATAATGGTATATCAAATAATTTGCTTAAATATTTGAAATGAGTATGGTTGGTGGTTTATTTTATTTCATAACTCTATCTTTATAAAATAATATGTCATAATATCGTCGAAGCAAAGCGCAGTCTTGAGTTCCGCCACTTAAAACGCAATACCTTCAAAAATAGGCGGAAGATGGGGAACGGAGTGTCTTAATACTAGCTTCCCCCCTGTTATTTTAAGCACTGACTGACTTTTAAATCAACAAATATTTTCTATTGTTCCACAGTAGAAGTCATTAAAATTTCGTCGTCAATATTATAGAGCAATATGAGGTCACCGTCAGGTAATTATAGACATCTGTGATGATAGCTTTTAGAGGAGTACCATTCACAGTGACGTGATGTTTTTGACAATATATCAATATATGTTTATTGCTGTAGTTTTATTATATTTCATTATTTAGAAAACTATTCC
Organism: Heliconius nattereri; assembly: GCA_013403645.1. Taxonomy (NCBI): domain Eukaryota; kingdom Metazoa; phylum Arthropoda; class Insecta; order Lepidoptera; family Nymphalidae; genus Heliconius; species Heliconius nattereri. Next base: position 3,280,990 of record JAAIXI010000218.1, read on the forward strand.
TTATTTTTTAAAAGCTTTTATTTAACTTGCAATGTATGTATGTGGGTTCGGGTGAAATCTTTGAGCTTAATTTTGAAGTAGATATCTTATACCGATTGTGCTAAAATTTTGTACACACATTTAGTTTGGATGACAATGCACAATGAAATATGTGACGTCATTCTAAATCTAATATGGCGGACCATACAAGATGGCGAAATAGTTATTTTTAATGTACTTCTACAATATGGGTATATGAAAGGGCTCGTTGACAGCAACTCGAAAAGTAATGTGATGTCATTCTAAATCCAATATGGAGGAAATCGAAGATAGCCGAGTATTTATTTAGTCTACTTCTACAATATAGATATTAAATGAAAAGGACGTTGACCGTAACTCGAAAAATAATGTGACGTTATTCTAAATCCAATATGGCGGAAGATCTAAGATGGCGGAATAGTTATTATTTATGCACATCTGCAATATAGGTATCAAATGAAAGGGCTTGCCGAGAATAATTAGAAAAATAATGTGACATCTAGTGTGAGAAACCTAGCCAGTGGTAACTAAAAAGTAAAAAATAAATTATAATCAAAAAATCATTTTTAGAAAAAGCATTTATTTAAACTCCCGAAAAGGGAGAAAATAAAATTTATCTTTGAAATGTTAACTATCAACTCATAACCTCATTGTACACAATTTATATGATCATAAAAGCTTGTCGCGTTAATCAATATTTAATTCAATTGAAACTTTAAAAATTTACTTATAAAAAATTTAATCTTTGCAGATTTTACATAATTAAATTAGTACTAGATTATTTACACAAGTAAATCGCGTGACAAGCTTTTATGATCATATAAAGTGGCAGAGAGAGAAAGAGAGGAAAACATGGTCGCACTCATTTTTAATGTATTTATATTGTTTCGTTTATCTTCATTTCTTCATCTATAAAAGCAACATGTATTTATGAACATCCATTTTTGAAATAATGAAAAAAGGGGAATTTAGATAGATAGATAGAAAACTTTATTGCACACAAAGCCAATACAGATGACAATAAAGGACAATCTTAAAATAAATCCAGAGCGTGCAAGGCGGTCTTATTGGTGATAGCAATCTCTGACAGACAACCTTTGAAGAAAGAAATGAGTCTTAAGAGATACGGGCTAGTGCAAATTTATAATGTTTTAAAAAAATATACATAATTCTAATAAACCTTTTAAATAAATTAATAAGAACATACTTATTTTATTAGTATGTATATTTACATACTAATAAAATAAGTATACGTAAATACAAATACTTAATTAAATTCTTGGAATTTACTTCTTTTTGTGGAACAAAATATTTATAGTGACATCATATATACGCGAAACTTTGTGAGTAGGTAAAAATAAATAAATAGCTAATAAAATGAAATTGTATATAAAACGAATTTAAGATTTTATTTTAATATTTTATTATATTATATCTAAATTGACATCCACAGCCTTGAAAAGCTCTAATTTTCGCTTTCATCAAGAATGTGGTATGAGGCATCTACCTGTACCTTCGCACCTTTCTTATACTGATATGTAGAGCGTATTTAACATCGTTACAAATAATACGCGCGTCCACTTAGGTACCAAACGGGACGCCGGCTGAACGCCATAGCTGCTCCAATTGCAAGTAAATAGTCAATTATTATTTATTATTAGACTAATATACAAATAAAAAATATTAATTTTTTTTCTAATAAATAAAAGATTATTAATTTTTTTTTAAATTATAGGATTTCCTTCGCTTCGCTTCGCTTGGATAAGAAAGAAAGAGTGCAGCGAGTTACAATGCGGTGATTGCTGACATTTGTACTGTGTCTAAGTGTCAATACCAAGTGCTTAACATTCAAAGGTGTCCAGCATGTTTATTTTAAAGGTGAGACTTTTATAATTTAAGTTATTAGATTAATATTTAGTTTCAATATTTTCAAATATTTTACAATATTAGCGCAATAGTACGTGAACATGCAAATTCTGAAATTAATGTTTATAATATTTTTTTAGCTATTTTTATATTTGGGTGTTTAGGTTGCGCGGTCTGCGTCGGTGCTTTTTGTTAGTGAAAAATATGTAGAATATAAACATATCCAAGTACTGAGACTAAGAATTGAATCCACAGCAATGGTGCAAATATGCATTTTGAAAAGTAATACATGTTGATAAAAAAAAAATCTGTTTTTTATCCTGGATCTCTAGTAGGTATACATACCTACATATATATATATATATATATATATAAAATTAAATTGTTTGTCTGTGCTTTCGGAATGTGTTAAATTACATATTTACATGATAGTAAAGCACAAACAAATAACTAAAAAAAATGTTGTCTGTGTTGACTTTTGTTAAATTTGAATTACGAACAAAATGAGTAGAGCACTGTCAGTTATGTTTGTCAGTCATTTGTAAAAAAAATAAAGCCGATATATAAGCCGTAAAAATAAAAAATAAAATCTAATTCATAATTTCGATAGGGCAGAAATAATAAGGGAAGAACAAAAACTTTTCATCATTTATAAGCTATTTGACATATTTTTTTAAAATGTTCACGAACTTTTACCTTCATTTTATATGTTAATATTGTGAATGTTTCGTAATATATTTATGTACGAATATGTAAGGCCAGACTGCAAATGTTGCTCACATTTTTAAACGTAAACATCGAAAATGTAGGCATAAGATTAAAAAAGAAATAGTTATATGAAGCTAATGGTAACTTATTACCATTGTTAATCCATAAAATAGGCTTCTTGAAAAAATGATTTAGATCTTTTTATCGTATTTATTCTTGGGAATTAAATATCTAGATAATTATCTCTAGTAGTAAAAATAAAACTGCTGATTAGCTGATAATTATGAAAAAGTAAAAATTAAATCAAGTTCAGACCACATGCCTGTAGTGTTCAGACCACATGCCTGTAGTGTAAAAAAAACTATTTCGTTATTTAAGATATACATGGTAAAGTGCTTGATATTTTATTATATACTCTACTTCGAAAAAGTAGAGCGTCTCAAATTAATTTAATTTGTTTATATCGAAATTGTAAATTACGTACCAAAATTTAGATCTTACCAGAATTTGAAGTATTAACTCTTAAATCTTTTCATAATCATACGTTGTATCGGATTAAGTACAACTAGGTTATAATTTCTTTATAGTTGATGACTTTAATATTTTATGGTTAGCATCTCTATAATAGCGAGCATAGATGAGTGACTTAAGAAAGTGGATTTCACGTAACTTTAAATTCTTTAAAAAAAAATAAGTGCGAGAGTACCTCTTAAAATGCAATGCCGTAGTATAAAAAGTAGAATTGCAAAATACATATGTATATAATAACTTTCTTAACACTGCAACTGCATTTACAAAAATACTACAGACCATTTTGAGGCTATCGTGGATCAGTGGCACGAGTGTGTGACTGTAAACGCGATGGTTGACGGTTCGATACTCATTCGGGGGGAAATTAATTATTATTTATGAATACATATTTTAATTTCTTCGCTCTGGTAAAGGCACTCCTTAAAACGCGGCGTTGATTTCCGCCACCTACACTTCGAACTTTTGAGTCATTACATACGACTCAAATATGTATATATAATATAATGACTCAAAAGTTCGGAAAATGGGGAAAGGAGTGTCTTAACACCAGATTCTCTCTGCTTGCTCTGTGAGAGAGCCTATATGTGTGATACAGCGTAAAGCTAAAAGTAACATTTTACAGACCATTTTTATTTTTAAAGTTATGTCAATATAAAACATGCTTGAGATGTAAAATAACAACCATTAATTTAGCAATATCATATTGCTGGCTTACATTTAAAGTGCGGTTACTTTAAGATCATACGGCTATTAAGTTTTTAAGCAATTATCTCTCATCAATTCTTTGTACTTTTTCCATAAATAATATGGAAAATTAAATCTTTCATAATATGATAAACTGTCTGGTATTGTATTGTATATTAACTTAGATGTATGAGATATAAACTGAAATGGTCAAGATATATTTATTTATATAACTTTATGAATTTTGGAAGCGTTGCACTCCTCAACGACGGAACGGAACTCAACGCCACTCGATATCAGAGCGAAGAAATTAAATATTTCATTTTCTCGAGAGGGGATCGGTGCCATAACCGTCGCTTTACAGTTTCATTCCTGCCTCTGCGCCACGAAGACTAGAGGTCTTACTTACTTCTTACTTTTAAATTTCTACTGCTCTATTTCAAAACACATAATAGATTACTTTAACGTCTTTCATGACATGCCATTTTATTTCATGGAACTTGACCACAGGTACAGAGACCGGTCAAGATGACAATATTGGTTTAGAAACAACTTTAAGTGAAAGCAGGTATAATACAATTGCAGCTATTGGAAAGAGCTTTTAAGTATATCTGAATAAGCTTCACTGAGAAACTTTTAGCATGAAGTTTGTTCCACGCATGTATATTGTCAGCTAGAGCTATAAACGATGAATTATAAACTTAATGTTGAAATAAAACTATATTTTTATAATTTGTTACAAACTATTCCTGCAAAAACTTTTCCTAATTGTAATTATTAATAGGCATTGTTAAAATATCCATTATTATAAAATATAGCAAAGGTCAAGTCTTAGTAAGCCAAACGTTATCTTTAAGTTTTTTAAAATTATAGGCAGACAAAGATTTTTTACCTTAATCGAGCATGTAAATTGCAGATTTTTTGGCATTTTAGTACACAATGCTGCCAGATTTCTTTATTTTATCGCAAAAGTTATTTAATATAACGTTCAGTGCCTATAAAGATAAAAGTCAAAACATTTTATTCTGTCCGTCCTGATAAGTCCTTATTTTATTATCTCTCTTATTCTACTTTTCAGGCAAGTGTGACAGTAGGAGGCGAATAAATTAATGCTTCGAGATTTCCCTAAATATTAAGATATTAAAATAGTGTTTTTATTACTTACAGTTAGCGAATATTAGTTATTAATATACAAAAAATGTATTGAAATATGAAATATCTATATTTTTAGTGTTACATTTTTACTTTTACTTTTATATAAGATAAAATTTACGTGTTTATTCGATAATTGATTATTAATTATGATAACAAATTGCCTTCTTGACCCTGCTTAATTTTGATGGACGTTAGTAGCCAGGTTAAAGGTAAAAGTCGTTACTTTGAATACTGATATAATGTTCTTATATCACAAGTACCTACAAATGTGATATGTTATTAAAAAAAAATGAAATGCATTAAGAAGTAATAATTAAGTATATTATGTGAAGTATTTATTTTCTTGATAAAGATAAGAATTGCTTGCTTTATTGATTGCCTTTAATGAGTTCATATTTAATTTTAATTTAATGAACTTCTATTGATATATAGGTATTTAATGTTTTGGTTATGAAGTGAACGAAGAATTAAGTAGATTCTTCGCCTTTTTAATGAGGACCCCCCCAGTAGTTCATATTTTTTAGCTTCAAGTTGTATCCAGCACATAATGGAACTAAGAGGGAACCTGTAGTGTTAAAACATCTCGTTTCCTATTTTACGCTAAATTCTGGAGGCATAGCATGTTGGGTGAAACGGAACTCAACGCCGCGCTTCACCGTGGCACCGGACCGCAAAACATGAAAATATTTAATATTTTAATACCTCTACTGGGCATCGAACTCACAACCTATCTCGTTTACACACAAGGATCTGTTACGCCTGGCTTCAACACTGGGAGACTAGATATAAAAAATATCAATTTCAATGAGCTAAATATGCAAATTGTCAGGATTATGATTTTATAGAAATGGGCGAATCTTGAATGACTTTCATATTATTGTGTCTACCTTCGAAAAGAATTGTATGAGATGTGAAATTTAAAAACAAAAGGCAATTTCGTAACACAAGAGAATCGGACTATTATTTATAATTTCACATATCAATTTTGTTTATTATGTTACGTGAGTAAATACAACACTTGCACGGCTCAAATACATGTAATTAAAATGAATAAAAAAATATTTTTTTTGAGATATCTTAAATTATCAATTGTTGGTTTGAATTATCAATTTGTATATTTGTTTTTGGATTACCTAAAATATATTTTTGTTGATATATTTTTAATCAAATATTTGATGTAAGGGTCAAACATTCAACTGTTCTTTAATACTAATATCCAAAGTAACTACAGCAATATCCACCAGAAAGCGGTATGCAATTAGATAACCACAAATTGAGAGTAAAAGCTGGCGCGCTCCCTTTTAGAAGTGCCTACTGCGTTGCTATAGTAACCGGTTTCATAATAGGCACTAGTATATTTTTTACCATTCACCCGTTCTTTGCCATAATGATAGAAACTTGTCGTCTACACATGTACTTAAGTATATATGCCTTATAGAAACACAAAGTGCACTGACCATCAGCGGAAGTGTACTTACCCTGAAAATTAGTTCAAATAATTAATACTAACATTATATATGGTATAAATTTCAGGTTGCACTGTTATTTTTCATGGGCATCCTCGTGGTGGCTGAGAAAAAAATTGAGTTGCAAGATATTGAAGAAGACAATTTAAGAAGTGAAAAGGAAAAACAATTAGAAAAATCAGAGGCTCGGTCACAAGAACCAAATTCAGTTAGTGCTCCTGATCTACCACTAGATTTAATAAAAAATGGATTTTTCCAATATTTTAAGGAACCGGTCCAGACACCTCAACAACAACGCTTCGTGCATCAATATGCTGTCACGGAACAGCCAGAGAGGCCACCACCACTGCCGACGCCTCAATATGGACCATCAGCTTCACAGCAAGCTATGGTTGGATATTTATCAAACGTGCCAATGCAAATATATTTAGTGCCACAATATTATAATGAACCTTTTGAGCAAGGGGTCCACCACCAATCGCGAACTGGTGTGCAACAACAGACTTTGGCTCAAGTATCAGGCTATGAAAATAGACCCCATAGTCAACAGCAACCCGCATACTTCGAAGTGCCGACTTATGTTACACCAACAGGAAATACACTCCTTCAACAGTACACTCCTCCAGTATCTTACGTGACTTACGCTCATCCGACCATGTCACCAATTCAATCCACAATTACACCAGTTTTAGCATATCAAATGCCTGTCGTTCGTTATCCTACAGCAATTTCTGCTCCTCCGCTCAAAGGTTATTACCAAAGTACACATTACCCAGAAACCAATGTTGTCGATGAAGATCAAGAAACTGAAGTGAATATACCTAAGCCTTATCCTAGTCATAACGATATACATTCTTCAAAGCCCTCAGGCTTGGGTCATCCGAGATATTATAATTCCCGAGCTCCCGTAACGGAAGGATATAGATCTGCACCTATTGAGCTTCCTCATCCCAGCCCTCTTCTGTTAAAAGCACCCCCATCTCACCTGGCACACATTCCAAAAGTTTTACCGATGTATCGACCTATTACTAAGCCAGTTTACGCGACTGGAAGCGGATTCTCCTCAAGTGCCTTGACACTAAGACCAAACGAATCACTGGGACCATTTAAAAGGCGACCAGCCTCTTTGTTAGATTCATATATTCCATCTAGTGTTCAAATAGAATATATGAAAAGAGGATACACGAAAGATGCACTATCTGCCTACGAAGCTCTATCGAGTGGTAGACACTTGTCACAATCACAACTCATTCCTAGACATTATGAACGTGGATTTTTGCCAAATCAGATATACCATACGGCCGGGGGTGGCATTACATATGGCCACCATAAAAGAGCTCCGAAATTAGATAAGATTACGAAATAACCCCATCAAATGTTGACTGTTATATAATGTAATAATTACGAATAAGTTAAATAAAAGAAATAAGTGTTGATTCATTGTAAATATTTTATATTATTACTTATTTAATCTTAAATTATAAATTTTAATTATTATATTTTAATAATAAGTTTTATATGGCTATGCTTAGTTGAGCGTTGAGGCGTATGCTTATTATAATGTTAGTTCAATATTTAGTCGGGAGGTCAGTATTTATTTTGTATAGTGTTATTCTTAATAAAGGAATTGTTACTGAAACATAGTTTTATTGTAAAAACATGAACAGAAGTATGAATAGTTTCCAGAGGTCTCTTTCTCTACCATTAATGACTGCTTCGTGGAAGGTTAAGACAAACAAACATCTAAATATAATGTTCCCTTAGGATATAAACCCTCGTCTTAGCCAGAATATGAAAAATATTGAATTCTCTTTCACGCTGAAGACATTCATTCAAGAGTTCGTTCTCGTTAATACTTCAAACTTAGTTTATATATTGTTAGTTTAGATTCATACTTTAATAACGGAAAACCTAGAAGTGTGCGAGATTAATTAAACAACGTTCATATATTAAATAACAATATCATATTTTCAGACAAGTACAATAAATAAATATTATGAAAATGCTAAGTATTTTTCTCATAACGTAATCCGCGCTAAGACTACAATATAAATGTCTAATTGTATTATTATAGTGTTTTGTTTTAATGTCTGTTTGAGATAATTTTGTTCCGGCGTCTGCAAACAAGGGTCACGAATGTAATCACGATTACCTACTTTCTATATCTTAAGAAGAATGCTTTGTAATGTTGCAAATTTAATTGTATTTTAATAATTAGAGGTTCATCAACCTATATGAGGACAGCCGTGGCGTGGGGGCAAAAAATCGACTGGTTGTGAGTTAGATCCCCACTCGAGGAAATGAAATAATTATTTAATTTTATTTAATTTAATATAATTTTAATTTTATTTAGCGTCGAATTCCACCACCCCACACGCAATGCCTCTAGAATTTGTCGAAAGTTCCTTCAAAGGGGTGGAACGGAGTGTCTTAACACTAATTGCCTAGAGATGGTTACCAAATAAAGCGTAGCGGCTATGGAAGATATGGAATACTTCATAAATTTGGGCTATGGATTAAAGTCAAGTTTTAATATTATTATTGCTACATATTCTCTATCTCACTCACTGTACTGAAAAAAAAATTATGAGCAGTAAATTGGTAGCCATAAATTAAAACTGAATTATCTTGTTTTACTACGACCCGCGATCCGAAGTAGTAACTAAAAGCAACTCAATGGTAATGGTAAAGAAAAAATATCTAAAATCAGTTTCTCTGTTTTTTTTTCTCTATTATCTTTATTCGGCGAACAAAAAAAATGGGGATTTGTTTTTCTTTTGAATACGATTTATTGTATATCACAATTAAAAAAATATTTATAAACGTTTTAAGGCTATGATCTTTATAAATATATGTGTGTATAAGAAATTATACTTTTCTTATAAGCAAATACGTAATGAAATAATATTGCTTCTTGTTTCTATTTAGGTACTGAGAAAATAACCATTGATATGAAAGTGTTTAAATTTCTAAAAATGCTAAAATTATGTTTTCCATTGGACCCTTCACATTTTTAAAAGTAAGCTAAAAGGACTAAAGACAAAATCTATGAAGCATAATAAAAATATTTATTGTAGACGTAAATGTTAAAAATGTGTAAAAAGGAGAAATCATCTTTATACGTATATATATATATTCGCCAGAAAAAAATCTTTTAAAGATCAATATATAAATATTTCTCTATACCGGTTATAGCATCCTCATAATTTTTACTCTTGCTTGATATTTGAGTTAATAATTATAAATCGCCTATAGTTAATAATTATAACCCTATCACTATATCATCGAGAAGAGTCTTTTCTTGCACGTTTGTTTTGTTTTTTATTACTTACAAGACGTGTAGGATGGTTGCCAGAAAGCGACCTTGCGGACTGTACGTTTTGTAAAATATATTATAATAAAAAAAAATAAGAAAATATATTTAAAATTTTATAACATAAATATTGAATAACGCCATCTGTGGATGATATATGGAATTAATTCAACCCAAGATCGTAGATATACATATTCACGATCTATCGAACTCTCACTTCATGAGAACATAATTATGAAAGTAGAACTAGTAGTAAAAACAGTAGCTCATAGAGGGCGCTTATGCTAAGATTGCTTATTATTTTCACAAAATGTATACTTTTGTGTACTGAGACTAGTGGAGGCGCAGGGGCGCAAACGTGTCATTGTAAACACGTCAGGTTGTAAGATCGATTCCCAATCGAGGAAATGCAATATTTCACATTTTATTTTTTCCCTCTTGTAAAGAAAGCAAGCGTGGCGTTGAGATCCGCCACTCAACACGGAATACCTCCAGAATTCAGCGATAAGTGGGAAACGGAAGCTTAGGTTCCCAGGTTTCGTCTGCCTACCCTGCCTCGTGCAGGATATAGCTAATTCAGAGCATATGTAGGCCTCTCCATATATTCATGTAGTATCTTTTATTTTAATATATCTATTTATTTCAGAAGTTCTGTAGTAATTTATTTTAACTTAATAAAGTAAAAAATATTACTCTTAGCTTTTACTTCCAGATTCGTGGCTAAAAGGAAATAAATAAAAGGTTCAGTATGACACATGTCCATAACGCATTCTAAGCGCCCGAAATAAGTATGAGCACATCCAACTAAACAAAGCTTTATAATATTAGTTAAGATTAATAAATATAATATAGGCGGCTAAAGTAAAAATTTCTTACTGAACAGTATAAAGGAATTATTGACATAATAGTACGCAGTGTTATTTTATATTGTTTTTAAGTTCACGTTGTATCCCGCACACAGCAGGGTAGGCAGAGGGAACCTAGTGTTAAGACACTCCGTTCCCCACTTTCTGCCGAAAAACCCTTAAGAGATATTGAGATTACACTCAAGTACTCGTATATATGTAAAAACAATAGCTTTATTTGTTATAATTAACTTCATTATGTTACATACGTGCAAATATTCTATAAATATCTGTTTTACACATAATGTCAGATACAGTAGTAGTGTTAAATAATAGCAATTTCTTGAGATGTCTTCAAACTCGCAGTCGCATTACATAACTTCATCTACGCATAGGTAATGTAAAAGTTGTGTTCTTATACACTAAAGACAAGATCTTATTTAAAATATATATTATTATTATTTATTACTTTAATAAATATTTCCAATGTTAAACAATTCTTATATTCATATATGTAAATCAGTAAATATTTTCGTTTAATGTGAATTAAATATTAATAATACAAAATTTAATACAAAAATTAATAATAAATGTGTAGCTATTTATATTTAGCTAGTACTAAATGTAATAAAATATAAATATTATTTTTTTAATGAAACAATACATTAACATAAAATGTATATCCCATTTATAGCATATATGTTATATGGGCGAAAAGTTTATTATTAATATTAAGAATGCTTTTTGACTATATCGACAAAAAAAATGGAAGTTTCTACCCAAATTATGTTCAGCTAAATAATCCTGAAATTTATTTATAAGAAAATATATAAATTAAGGCTCAAGTTTGAGACTTGGCTAGTTTTCACTTGGAAATTGTCTTTAAGTAATAATTATGAAAACTGAAAATATCTTTATTTGTTCTTCATATCTTATATTTGACTTGTGTGAAGCTTGTCTTCACGTTATAGGAAAATTTCAATTTTTATATTTTTAATCTCTATACAACTGACTCTTTACAACTGACCGACAGATTAAGAATATAAAAACTCTTGTTTATATTTTTAATCTGTCGGTCAGTTGTAAAGTTCGAGATTTTTCTTTAAAATTTCGTTAATGTATTTAAATAAATAAAATATTTTTATAAATTAACGATTTTTTTGTTTGTGTTATTAAAAAATTGAGTCAAGAATTATTCAAAAATGCTTTGCAGCTTTTTTTAACAATATGCCAAATAATTCTTAATACAAATCAAAATTTTAAACAAGTAAAACAAAAAATAATAATAGTATTAAATTTAAAAAAAATAGTGTGCAATCGTTCTTAGTGAGTTTCGAACTCATAAATAATGCAATGATATACGTCTTCGGTTATTACACCTGAATTCATGCATTATAACTAGAGATGTCTCATCTTCGATAAAAAGTGAAAATATATGGACTAGCGTGCCACACTTGCGTTTGGTGGCACTAATTAAAATATTTTTATTCGTATACAAACCATTATGACCATTATGACCATATAAAACATTTATATTCGTATATTAACCATTATGCGTCGTCGTATCTGGCAGTTATAATTTGTTTCTTTAAATACGTAGCAATGATTTGTATAAGTAACTACGAAATTATTTTTTTTACAGCTTCACGCTCTATCCCGCATACAGCAGGGTAAGCAGAGCGAACCTAGTGTTAGGCTCCGTTCCCCACTTTCTGCCGATTACTGGAGCCATTGCGTGTTGGATGGCAGAACACAACACCGCCTCGACACCAGAGCGAAGAAATGGTAATATAAACGTAAATAAATATTTCACTTCCTCGATCTTATTAATTAAAAATAATATAAATGTGGTGTCGTGGGACGCCAGGTAGGAACGAAGTTCCTTCGGCTAATGTAGAATCGACACAAATTGCAAAAAAAGTCGTGCTCAATTTAATGTAGGTTTTCTTGATTTTTCTCTTAAATTTTGCTGATTAGTTTTTATTTAAGTATAAGAAAGTATTTAGGAAATTCAGTATTTTAGGAAATAATAAATTACTTAAAATAAAAAAACAACAATAACACACAATCAAGCAAAAAAATGATGAGAGAACGAAAAGAAAGAGGGAGAAAGAGAAAGGTATTATACACTACTCGTCTGTGTATGCGACTGCCGCGCCTGCGCACCTCTCATTCAACGGTTCTATTCCACGCATTTTTCTTACGGTTTTACTATCACATATTTTTCAGTTCGGTCACGCAGCGAAATCCCTATTCCTTCCAAGCTTGCCGTAAGGAACTTCTTTCCAATAAAATTTATTTGTAAATTTTATTGCAGTATGGAAAAAATAAACTTTAATTTAAAAAAAAAGGTTAATGCATCCATTAAAATAACCAATGAATGCATAGTATGACTTTAAGTAAATAGTTTATTATATAACTTTTTTCGTCTCCGCCACCGTTTCGTGGATCTTGAAGATGTTTTATGACATAGTAATAAAATTTTATGTAACGCAGCATTTAATTACGTATGTTATTAAAATTGTATATTTAAACGTATAATTATTTGAATATAACTTTTAAATTTACGAAAATTTAAAGATGGTAAACACAGTTGGATTGGTTTTACAATAAAGAATCTCATTATGGTTGCTTATATGAGATCATTGTGGCTCAAAGTAAACAACACTTTGCCATTTGAATTTGACAGTGATTGTGGGTTCGATCTTCACTCGAGTCGAGGGTGATATTTCCCCGTCCTAATAAGTAAATAGTAACAAGTAATTAGTAGTCAGTGTAGCGTTGAGCACCGTCCGTCAACACATAACGAAGAATGTTTATGTTGTGTGACGGAAAAAAAAATACGTAAACATAAGTTCTCTCTGCTCTCTACTTATAAAGGCAACATAAATAAATTGTAAAGCTAAAAGAAATATTAATCAAATTTATCGATTACCGTCATAACAACAAAGTTTATTGTAAATATTTTGTAAAAAATAGTAGAAGAAGGAGAATTATATACTCAAATTAAATTTAAAGCAATGGTTCTACATGGTTTAAAATAAGAATTATCCCTTAGACTTAGAACGATTAGAGACAAGAAAGTTGTAGGAAATATTAAGAGAAAACAAACACATAAAATATTAGATGATAAGCGAAATATAACATTTCAGAATACATATTTACTTCATTGATTTCGATGTTGCGTTAATACAAATTTATTTGCTATTTCAATACATAAATAATGTTATTACGGACGCGTATACGCATACTTACCGTAAATTACACTCATTACCGTGGGTCATCACTTCTTTGGTGTAATTTAATCCCATATTCTATTATATGTCTCCGACTTTTCCTACTGTCAGCCGTTGAATTTTTAACTTGGCTTACATTGTGGGCTCAGCAACTTGTCCTTTTGCTTTAATTGTTCCGATAATTATTAATTTCAATTTTTTCGGAGTGTCTTACCACTAGGTTCTCTCTGCCTGCCCAGCTGTGTGCGTGAAGCTGATTTATTTATAATTATGAATTTTCAAATATGAAATATCACTTTTAGTTTAGTTTCTTGCTAATGTCGTTTCGAGGGTAAAACATAGATATTAACTATTATTTAAATTAATGTTAAATAATAGCTTTAAATGGGGGGCAAAATTTGGTGTTGAAGTCGCTAATTCAAGTGAAGTATCAGATGAAATGGCTTGCTGTGCATATCTCTACACATATTTTATCCATTTTTTATGACGCATATATTCCAATTGTACGGTACTCTTGGTGGGCAAACGTTTCTCTTTTTTTAAAATTCATACCTTTCACACCTTTTATGTACTAATTGAAGAAAACCAAATGACATACTTGTCCATCATATATCTTATTTGTATCGATTTTGCATACGAGATGATTATCTCAATAAAACCGGGAAGAGAGAATTAAATTAAAAAAAAACATCAGTACTAATTTTTAGAAACCAAAGTGAAAATTATTCATGTGTAAGCTATACAAGGAATGGCAATTTCATTTAATATAACATTTTCTTGTCGTCTAATTCTATTATATAACACTGTTCGAATATTCTACATCCGCAAAGAAAATAATGATAGCACAATTTTGATTGCATTCTATGAATCATCCAAGTGAAGTGGGTGTTTTGGCACATCTATCACTGTTGCTAGTTGTGCATTGTACTAATATCCCTTCTGTAAAGTCGGTTACCCAATCAAAATTAATGGCCGCCTTCAATAGGACTTACAAGGTTGTTAGATGATCATTTGTAGTTTTTTAATCTATACTAATATAATAAAGCGGAAGAGTTTGTTTGTTTGTTTGTTTGTTTGATCTCTGGATCTACTGGTCCGATGTTCTTTGTTTTTGTTTTGTATGAAAGCTGCATTGTTCAGAAGTGCTATAGGTTATATAACATTACATTACACATATGTACTAATATATTAAAATATTTTCTAATTTGACATGCAATTTATTCGGCCATGTTAATAACAACCGTCGTTGCTAAGGAACGGTTTGCAAAGTTTACTTGTTGTTAACTAACTTATATTTTGATATTCATCCTTATGAAAATAAATATAATAGTCACTTTTAACATGTTATCTATATTGAAATTATAGTTTACTGTGTAACATTCTCATAAATAATTAAGGAGATGTCACTGATTCCAAATGACCTAGCTTTCGGGCGGCATAGTATGAGTATGACCGACGCGAACGGGCAGATGATGTTGACGGTTTTATAAATTTTCATACATTTTCGAACTATTGTTAATTTTTATGTAATTATTTGCTGTTTATAATTTATTTAAATTACACTTTGGTTCTCTTCTTATTTTATTTGATATTGCTCACAAAAATTAACCTATTTAATATAGAATAATGTTTAATTATTTCATAGAGTCGATATCTATGTGTGCGCGCACGGAAAACTTTAGGTACTTTTTCTATTATTAAGAATATCCTTTAGTTACTTTTACTTCTTTTGTTGATTCATTTCAATAACTCAGATATTTTTTTCTAGTAATATGTCTCTACTTATTATTCTTTTTGATTATTTAAGCTTATATTTTCTTACTAATTCTATTGAAAACTGAAAATAATTTCATAAATATATTTAATAAATATTCTTATAGTTCAAGCAGGCGTACCCGCGTCCGGATCAACTAGTCTATTATAATGGATAAATAAAAAAATTAATTATAGGGAACGGAGTGTTAACACGAGGTTCTTTCTGCCTACCCTGCTGTATACGGGATACAGCGTGAAGCTGATTTATTAATTTGTAAATGAGTTTTATTATTTTGGGTTACTTTGATATATCTCTCACATTTTTTAAGCAAGTGAAGTGAACCTACTAATATTTTAGTCTTTTATCTATTGTCTGTCAATCTTTTGGTTTTATTTGTATTTCTGCAACTTCGTCTGAGAAAGTAAACTTTAAAAATTAGTACCATTTTTATTATAAGTATAGATATAGATATAAGATACACATATGCTAATAAAACTTATGTAACTTTGGTACATAAAATTTACAGAAAATAAAAACAAGTGCATTTTGGCAATCATTAAAATTCTTTTTAAAAAGCAAAATATGCAACGATTACAGCTATTTAACATCTAAATGACGAAAATTTCTTACGAAACTATGAATGTAGTGCAAATTATTAGGTTCATTTTAGTATTCCTTTCACATCTCGTCACGATTTACATTTAAACGTAAAATAATAAATAATTAGTACTTTACATATAATGTTATATCAATAGCGCGGCGCAGTGGGAGAGTTTGAATGTCAACGCTATTTATGGGTTTGATCCCCACTCAGGGGATTAATTATATTTATTTTCATTTCTTTTAGCCGCAGCGACGGAAAACAAAGTGTTTTAGAACTAGGTACCCTTTACCTACCATACTATGCGAGAAATGCTTTATTATTTTTAGGAAGTGGACGGAATTGTTATATTAACTTGAACATTACTTACTATTTAATTGTAGAATAATCTAATTTATAATTTTTATGCATCTTTTACCTAGGTAAAAGGTAGCAGAGTATAGAGACGGTGTAGAGATGTTAATCTAACATGGTTTTTGTATGCGATTATTTCAATTTTTTTTTACATTTTTAAATTATTAATCCACACTTAGGAAAATATTTTTTAGCAAATAAATATAAATTTGAACTTTGACTTTTTAATGGAAATCAACTTTTGGAAATTTATGTCTCTGTAAATCGTATGTTGCCAAATAATCAATTTGTTCTCACGCCATATACGTAATAGGAAGACTTGAGTGTCATACAGAGGCTACATTTCCTCGGTAACGCAACGATTTATCGCCTTTGCACTTGTTTAACCGGCAATTATATTAATGAGGCAGTCTTCTATTACACAACTTTGCAAAATTATATTTTCTACCGGATATTTGAAACGGAATCTAATGTAGGAATGCTAATGCGAAGAACAAAAAAACGAAAGCGTTTTGTACGTTTTAAAAATGCTCGTATAATTAATTCAATTAAGAAAATCATAGTTATATTAGTTATGTTAATGTATATGTTCTCACATATTGTTGCGAGGTTCAACAGAATTAAATGAAAATTCCATATATATATATATATATTTATTTATAAATTATATATATATATATGTTGTAACATATGCAGCATATGCATATATGTTTTAAAATATGTTAATAATGTATATTGTGCTATGTATGCCTCAATGAAATATTCTTAGGATTTTTTTCAATCTCAAGCTTTATCGCCCATATGTCGGGGCAGCAGAGGGCACCTAGTATTAAGAAATTTCATTTTCAATTCGTGTGTACGTCTCGAATGGTGGAACTGAATACGTGCTTTTTGCAACATCAGAGCAAAGAAATGAAAATATTATTATTTCATTTTTTCGTGAGAACATAACCTGTTGCGTTTACACAAACGCACTTGAGCCCCTGGGCCACGAAATTGTACTTCCAGTTGACATAAAATTCTGATTCTCGGTATGCGAATGCGACTCGCATTTGACTTTGAATTTTATTTTTATATATATTTAGTATCTATAAATACTACTACCTACTGAACGAGTTGCGTAGTTTTAAATACGAGCAAATACATACATACATACATACATGTAACTTTGTGAACTTACTAAATATAAGATGGCTCAATCGCGTTCGAGATATTGCAATTAATGATGTTACATATTACAATTGCCTAATTTGGATTTATTAATGACTTAGACTATGATTTATTAAGAGATTGCCCTTATTTAAGTATTCATTAATAATAGATGATAATAAATTATAAATTATTTAAATTTAATATTTAAATTGCATATTTAGGTAGTTTAGGGTTTAGTCTTCTAGAAAATATTTTGAAAGGAATTGAAAAGTTATTCTAAAAAATAATAGTCATATATTTATTAAAAGCAAGAATGTGATTTCTTTGAGGGACAAGCGTGCGATTGTTAACGCAATCGGTTGTAGATTCGATTCCCACTCCAGGAAATAAAGTTTTTAAAATTTTTATTTCCTCGCTTTGGTAACGAGGCAAAGGCGTTGGGTTCTGCTAGTCAATACGCAATGTCCCCAGAATTCAGCAGAAAGGGAGGAACGGAGTGTTTTAACACTACCTACCCTGCTATTTGCGAGACACAGTGTGAAGCTAAAATATAAAAAAAATATATATTTCCTATTGATTAATTTAATTTGCTGTAAGATTTCCTTAGGATGTCTCTTGCTAATCCGTTGTACTTGAATATAATAAACTATTTTCGGTGAAAGTACAAAACAAATATATACGAAGATGAAATATTAGAAAATCTCTAACATAATTAATTTAAAAATAAACACTTCACTATTATATAACACTAATTTAGTTACACGAACTGTCTCTTTTCCTGCTATAATAATATAATAGTTTTGCCATGGAACAACGGGCAAGTTCCCATCTTTGTTTTTAGTTAAGGCATGTACATATTTTTCACCTCTTGTATCCATATAGCAGAAAGGTTTATGGCTTCTTTTTTGTAATTACTTGTATTGTGGATCTTTAAATAAAATTTTGATTATTGATTTTCCAGCATCACGCTGTATCCCGCAGGGGGAAGGTAGGCAGAGGAAACCTAGTGCTAAGACACTCCAGATCTTTCTTTCCCATTGTTGACATTTTAGACAGTCATGTATAACAGTCATAATAATACAGATTAAATTTTAAATATTTTATAGGTAAGAAAGAAACTAATGTTACTCACAGCTTTAGTTAAATAAAGTTATAATAATATACATTTATTTATTTATTATATCACATGAAGCTATCCCTTAATATTTATTCAACTTATGCCGTCGTCACAAAGAAAACTTTTAATGACTTCAGTATTTGTCGGCATGTTTTATGATTATAGGAGTGACGACTTCGTTTTAAGTTACTCCATTTATTTATCTAGTTAAAATAAAAAGAAATAACGTATACGCTAGCCCTAATGTTAAGTTGGGACGCCTGAATAGCGGGACTTTTTACGTGACGTGACGTAGATTGACTGATCGAAACGCATTTGTACCATTTGTGGACCTTTGATCTGGTTTATACCAGAATTATTCAGCATAAATACGTTTTTAAGCATTTTCTTTCAAATTGTAACAAAATTTGTTATAAATATATACTTTTTCCGTATTCGATGATTGCATGTTAAAAATTTCAAGAGGTCAGTTTCGAATCTGTGACCTTCATGCCAGGTTTGTTATTGAGCAAAACACATAAGGTTACTTACACATATTTTACAGCGTTTGTACAGCATATTTAATTTGGTCCATGTGTTAAGTATTTTCACAAATTTCCTCATTGAAATTGACTTCAAATTGGTTTTTTTTCACCTTCACGCAGCTTCCTGCTGAATTAGGGTTATCAACTTAGGGAGTCTTGTGTTAAGACACTCCGCTCTCCATTTTTTTCTAAATTCTGGGGGCACTGCATGTTAAGGGGCAGAACTCAACGCAGTGCTTTGCCTTGACAATATATTAAATTTCCTCAAGTTTCAATCGAACCCACAGCCTGTCGCGTTTACACGCTTGAGCCGCTGCGCCGCCACGAGTGCCCTCAAATTAACTTCACATGGTTTCATGTAATATTTGTTACATAAAGGAAAAATGGATGATGAACCTGTTATATGGGATTATGTTGCGAAAATTTTAGACATTATTTTCACATTATGCCGTCTCGATAAATCGGGGATTACCCAACAAGTGTCAAAGTAATGCTTTTTATTATGCTAATAGTAGATATGTTTTCACAGCTGTGTTTTGTTATAATTTTTGTAGGTACATACAGAGAATTGTGTTAATAGTTTCATTCTTTCATTATTATAACCATTAGGTAATTGATATCGATAGAGTACTACATATAGCTTTTTGGATTTGTTCGGTAATGTATTTTGTTTTATGTTTATTAATATTTTTTATACTGCAAAGTTCAACGCCGTTGTTAAACCAGATGGAAGAAAGAAAAATAATTTGAATATAGACATTTTCTCGATTGATAGTCGTATCTGATTCTGCAAACCTTCGGATTTAATAAATCAATAAATAAAAATAATGCATATTAATAACTACTTATAGTTTTAGTTTTGTGTCAATTATTACATTTAAAAGAAATAAATATAATGTATTAAATATTATGTTGATAGTTCAACTTTGGGGGCCGTCATGGCTCAAGGGTCCTAGCGTGTGACTGTAACGCGATGGTAGTGGGAGCGATTGCCATTCGGGGTGATGAATTATTATTTATTATTTTCCTCCAGTACCAGGGCAAAAATCGCGGCGCCGAATTTTCGCCACTTTCGTAAATTCAGCGGAAACTGTCTTAACATTAGGTTCCTTCTGCTCACCCTGGTATATGCAAAATGCTGAAAAACAAATTATTTATTGCATAAATAATACATGCAATGTGTGTTACTCATGACTTAATACCAAACTTTTTTTCATAATATTATGTTACATTTAGTTACGTGTATGTTCAATGCACCTACTTCGTTGATTAAGGAAGATAATGTAACTTTAATTCATTTATGCGTTAACCGGGGGCACTGAATGTGGGTAATTGCGACCCTAATTATTGCTCGTACATAACCATATTATATATAAAATCAGCTTCACGCTTTATCCCGTACACAGCAGGGTAGGCAGAGGGAACCTAGTGTTAAGACATTTTCGTTCTCCACATGCATTTGCAGTTCTTATGCATTTAAGGGGGGTAACTAGACTTCCTATATTTCTCACGGTTCTTTTACGCGTCGTTTATTCGTTATTTGTGCTTATATAAATATTTGTTATTAAAATACCGATTAAGTGCGAGTCGGTGCTGTCCACTCCCGTATCAATCTCAGGATTGTAGGTCAACGGGAACTGCAACTTATAGAAATAGATAAAATTACGCATTCAGTATGTATGAACTAGAAATATAAGTTTGCAATTATTTTTTTCTATGAAATTTAATTTTTTAGTCTATTGGTATTGTAAGTTGTTACTTCAAGTGTCAAATTTCATAGCTGTACAGTAATTGTTTTTACAGACCTACAAATGTACAAGTTCCGTACGGAACCCTAAAAACAGTGATCATTTTGTAGATCATTAGAATATGAAATATGATGAAAATTTTAGAATACTTATTTGTCTTGTATTCAAACAAGTACAGACAACAGTTGGTCCAACTCTACTTATATGCAAATAACTCGAAAGCGCCACTGGCCGTCTTCTAAAGTTCATTCAATAAATATAGGTGCAAGTTTTCTTATTTTAATTTTTTTTAACACATAGTGATGTTTTGGTTTAAAAGTTATTTGGCTAACCTGAACCAAATTCATCATCAGCGAAACTATATCCAAATCTATTATAAAAAAATTAATTGCTAAAACATATACGAACATTTCTATATAAAACATTTATAATTATTAAAACCTACTTGTCTTTAATAACTAATATAATCATTATAAGCTTATAATAGCGTCATTTGTCCACATTTGCCATGGTCACAGGACGTTCAAGTGAAAGTACGCAAGCTAGTCTACCGTACGTACCATAACGCCGCGTGCTTTCGGACAGAGCCTCAGCGCATCTCGAACTCTTCCGAGGTATAAAAGAACGTAACATAGTGATTCACGGACCCATTGCTTTGCACGTACTCGACCACTGGACCACAAGAACAGGTACAGTCCACCAAATGTATAGAAAAACATATTATATTTATATATGCTGTACAATTTTTGAGTTTATAGCCAGAAGGTTAAGTTATATATTCGTTTCAATTTGGTGAAGTGTTAGTGTTGTGATGTGATTGATATGGGTTTTTTTTTTTTTTGACAGAAAGTGATTTGGCGATATCAACGGAAAACACTACGATGCGGTGGCTTGCTTTGGTAAATATTATTAATATTACAGTTATTTTTTAAGTTACTTCTTAAAGTATATTATAAGCTAATTTTATTTATAAGTTTTTGTCAATTATTATTGAACAAGTGATAATTATATTTTTAATAACACGATAATGACAGATTAAATCTATATATATATAAAATCGAAAAGTCGCTCACTCATTACGAAATCTCAGAAACTACAAGTGCTAAGAATCCGAAATTTTGCATAGGAGTTATTTATAGGACGTAGGTACTCATGGAGACGGATTAATAATAACGACGTAGTTCACGCAGGCGAAGCCGCGGGCGGGCCGCTAGTAATTTATACGTACATATATAAATTAATTGATTAAGGCCTATAGTGGCGCAGTGTTTGGAAGTAAACGTTTGGCTTGGGTTCAATTCCCACTCGGAAGAATTGAGGAAATTTTCTTTTCCCCACTTTGATAGATAAAGCAGATGTTCGTGCCAATGTAGTGTCTTAGCAATAAGTTCCCTTCGCTTACCCTAAGGGATATTTAAGAGGGCTCCCAAATAACAAACACAATCCCTTGTAGATAATGGTACGGAACCTTTCGAGTTCGTCTCCGACTCGCACTTGGTCGATTTTTTTGTATAAATACACTTTACGACTATTTTCAGATATATATCCTGTAAAAGTTTAATATTTGTATTATACAAGAACAGGCAGATGTCTCTAATGCAATTTTAAATTATCTTCTTTGTGGCATATAACATATTTTTTCAACAAGTTTCACTTTTATTGCTTTCAAGGTCTCTTGTTTTCGTGGAATTGTATTAATTTGAACGAAGTATGTTCACACTAGGTTCCCAGATTCTTACCCTGCTATATGCGGAATACACCCTAAAACAAAGAAAATAACTTGAATATTACAGATATGATTACATATGCTTATTTTAGTTGCCAAAAATGTATAGTTATATATTAGATGGACACTTGTAGACACTTACTTACTTACACACTTTTAAGCGACATTCTAATGAAATGCATTATTTGCTCGAGATTTTTAAACTTAAAGTCTAATGTATTAAATGACGTAACTGTTTTCACTGTACATCTTATTTTGAAACTTGTCAGGCCGGTTCTGGGTTCGATCCCCACTCGATGAGATGAAATATTTGTTTACGTTTATATTTCCATTTCTTCGCTCGTGTATCGAGGTAAAGCGCGGCGTTGAGTTCTGCCACTCAACACGCAGAATCCAGACGACTCCAGAATTCCGTAGAAAATGGGTAACGGAGTGTCTTAACACCAGGTTCCTAGGTGAAGCTGATAAAAAAAGATAATTCAGGGTACAAAAACATATTAAATTTATTAACTAAGTAGGTATTCGAATTATAATAATAACAAAGAAAATATCACTCGATACTTGTTATTTGATACTTTACTAGTTAACATTCGTTTCAGCATTGAAAATAATTTATTACTTATATTTTATTACATAAATAGATTAAAGACGTTGTCTGACGCCGGGAAATGAACCTGTTATCGAAAGTATCCCAACCACAGAATCAACTTGGATCTTTTTAAAATATATCCAACGTTAGTTTATTATGATTTTGAAGTTAAAATTATTATTCGGCATATTATGTTTAAATAAAACATAAGCAACATGACTGCATATTACTTTCTATTTACAAAGGTTACACAACAAATGATGAAATTGAAAAAAAGACACGATTTCCAGTGAAATTTTATTTGGAAATTTAATTTACAATAGAAGGCAATAAATATTTGTTACGTTAAACACTGTATGAATAATTAAATTTATCTCAGACTAGAAAATAGTAAAGCTTAGTTAATGCTACTTTTATAATTGTATTTTTTTATGAAGAAATATATTGTAGATGTGATTTTTTCTATGTGTTTAGGTTATTCTATATAATCATACGTTTTTTAGGTTTTTTAATCTCTTGGATCAAATAGATATAGAGTGTAATAACACTAAATTTTGTTAGTAAGTGAATTATGCTAAAATACAAAATTATAGAGATTAAAGATTTTATTGGAGTTCCGTAATATATAGTTGGTGAACTATCTAAAAGTTATCATTAATTACTAGCTTAATTACATACTCTTATATTAGCTCATAAGATATTTATAGTAAGAAACTGTGTCCGTCCCCCTTACACTTCCGTTTCCCACTTATCACCGAATTCTGGAGACATTGCGTGTCGGAACTGAACGCCGCATGTCGACACCAGAGCGAAGAAATGGAATCGCGTTGACAATAATGTTAATGAATGTAAAAAAACACGTATATGTGTATTTTCACCACTAAATGCAATAAGTATTTTTTGATGTTTTTCGTAACTATAACCGAAATTTGCGACTATTTCTATGGTCGACCTCAACCTAGAATATAAAAATTAGCATAACATCGTCTGTGCGTAAAATTTCTAATTATGTAATATATATTTTTTATTTTATTAATACATGAATATTTATTATTTCTAAATAGGCATATTAATAACTGACTGCGTGAATACAAATAGTGGAAGATATTGTGAATTAAATTAGTATTGTGACCATATTTTTATATGTGGATTAAATTTATGGATTTTTATGTCATATATATTTGGAAATGAATAAAAAGAGTATTTATAATATGGTTTTTAAAATAAATAAATAATCCCATATATAAATATATGAAGAAAATTGTTTAGTATCATCTATATAAATAGTTTTCTCGTGACGAGACCTAATTTCTTTTTGTTAAGTGAAGATATAATTATAGACATTACCGTAATTCATTGGTTAATCTCACAAAATATGTAAATAATGTTTTGTATTGTTATGATGAAGAAATGAGTCAAAAACACGAAACGAATAAATCAATTCAAACGAACTCAATCCATGACGAGTTACTGACATGACAAGTTTGAGATAGTTAACGCTTTTAATGATTTATTAATATTGAAATATTGTCATTAATTATAATTTAATGATTAGTTAACATTATTATATTAATGAATAGTATAGTACGACTGGCTTTTCTGTAATTTCGAATGAAATTGTTTCTTTTTTGTATTTTTTTTTATATAATCATTTTAATAATTTCAAAGAGAACACGAGAAATACATGAAATTTAAAACAAATTTAGCATTAAGATGTCGATTTTTAAACAATACGTGGAGAGCAAATAAAATGACAATGCCCGAGAGAATTGGCCATATAGCGCATACTAAAATGTAGGTAACTCACGGTCACAATCAATTGCAAAGCACCGTTTACTATTCCGTTACGTCCTTATTATAGATAAAATTATTGAAACTCAAATAAATGAATCTTATTTAAGATTCAACAGCAGTGCAGCTCGTTAGAGCCACGTTGTAAACTTTGATACACAGATAGTGGTTATAGGTTCAATTTACAATCAGAGGTAATTTAATACACAAAAGTATGTTTTTTATTTGAAAGTTGAGAAGTGCCTATTACGAAATATACATATTATGTGTTTTTTTTGCAAAAAAGATGAGTACACTTTTAAAATATGCAATATAAATTTATAAACATAAATGTAAATTAAAATTATAATGATTGTCATTAATTATAATTACATCTACGGGCGTAAAGGCATGGTAGCTAAAAGTCAAATTAAATTTTAACTTTTAATTTTTAATAATTGTGTTTGGACTAAGTATTCATTTTATATAACAGTCTTAATAAGGCGTTTAACGAGCGACCTGTAAAATCTTAGATAGCATGACGGTTACATCTGTCTTTATTAAAATGTATGAACGTTGTGTAATACAAATTTCACTGATGATTATAATCATAATTAACTTTAGATAAAACAACGAAACTCAACCTTATGGCCACCCTTCTTATGTCAAACTATTTCAAGCTTATAATTTTATCTTTGCATGTTTCTAATTTGTGTAATCACTGAATCCACATAAGCCACAATGAAAATCCACATAATTATTATTATATTTTTTTGGCAATTTATGTTAATATTTTATTATATACCTTATTAAATTTTCGTAAGTATTTGTTAACAAATAGTATCGTATAAATAACGTAATTAATTTGTTTATAAAAAATTACAACGAAATATTTTTATCGACCTTAAAAAAGTGCAATATATACATTTTTTCGTCATTGAGTGACTGAGAAATAATAATAATCTTTCAGACGATTTCCCAAAATTCCTATGGAAAAAAGATAAAACAGGATTTCAGAGTTATAATATTTTCAATTAAAGTTACGAGCTACATACTTTTGTAACTCATTAAATAAGTATATAAAAATATATGTCAAAAGAAAGTTAGTTCGTTTTTTTAAAAAAATATAGATTTTTCAAAGAAAACTTATTGACCTAGTCTGCATTTGGCCATAAAAGGTTTAACCTAGTTACTAAGTACTATTTCGTTAGAGCATGATATAAAAGAAAGAACTATTTTGTTAGAATATCATATAAATGAATTAAAGTATATTTAACTAATTTAATTTTTATTTTGTCCGTAATACAGCCGAATAGGTAATAACTTAATGTTCTAAGACATTCTGTTAACATATGTTATTTTATTTTATCTACTTTGTATATTAGTACATTCACTTATTTTGGCTATGGAGCAGAAAAAAAATGTAATATTGAAATGATCTTTCATTCTTATCTGTGTAAATAGAACCTACAATTAGTACGACAACGAGTGCGGCCTAATACTGTTCTACTACGACGAGGACAGGTTAAGCTACGTTTAAATATTATTTATAAATCTTTTACACATATCAGTCAGTCAATTTATTACACCATAAAAATGACAGCATCTTCTATTTAATATTAGTCAATTTCCTAATTTCGTAACTCTTAAAAGTTCTCGTAGAAGTGCGAAATAATCTTTAATATCGATGTTAGTATTCAGTAATATCATTATTTGACCTAGATACGATTCAAACTTCTTCGCGAGTCATCGTGATTGCGCACATTCGTTTAATAACAGGTCATTTGATATT
Organism: Heliconius nattereri; assembly: GCA_013403645.1. NCBI lineage: Eukaryota > Metazoa > Arthropoda > Insecta > Lepidoptera > Nymphalidae > Heliconius > Heliconius nattereri. Next base: position 3,307,941 of record JAAIXI010000218.1, read on the forward strand.
CACTGAGTTTTGACTTGTAATTGTTAAATATAATGGAGTATTGTTTTCGAAGTCATTTTATTATAGCATTTAGCCTTTTACTCTCAGTGAAATGTAAATTATTACTATTAGTGGTCAAAGGTGTAAACTATAGTTTATGTAGAAATTGCGATCTTTGACTAGTGTCAAAGGGTGGACAGTACACATGCTTATGTACTTGTAAAGCAAGGGTTTTTATGCGCTTTTCCTATTCCTATGTATTATGTAGATTTGACTTTGAATAACTTACAATTAAATTAAATCAGCTTCACATGATATTCCACATCCAGGAAGTAGGCAGAGGGAACCGAGTATTAAGACACTCCGTTCCCCATTTTCCGCCGAAATCAGGAGGCATTGCAGGTTGAGTGGCGGAGGTCAACCAGAGCTAAGATATGAAATCTAATTTAAATAAATATTTAATCTCCTCAAGTGGGAATCGAACTCACAACCATTCTACAGCCACGTTTGTGCTCCTGCGACTGTATATCAATTTATTGACAGTTAAATAATTAAAATATAGTTTCTGGGCACTACATTTTTACAATTGTATTGACAATAAAATAATTGAAATATTATTTCTGGGCACTATAGTTTCTCAGGACGGTGAAGTAGGAAGTTTTAACATATTTGCAATGTTTTGAAACTCCCGCTGGATGCTGTTTGACTTTCTCTTTATATTATGTCGATTTAAATCGTTGAATTTCGCTTTCTTCTCGCATTACTACAGCGACACGTAATGTGCTTCATCTTTGCATGCGTGCAGTCTTATTATAACAAATTGTACTCATTGTGGCGAAAGCTTGTTAGTGATATTGTGTCATGTATTCTATTTGGATGTTAAATCATTTTATAATTAACTAGCGGACGCGCGCAGCTTCGCTTGCTTATTTAGGGGTGAATTCAAATAAACCATGAAACATGTGTTCAATTAAATACTTTTAAGAGTCTGAATTTCAAATTTTATAAAAATCGGTGGCGAATTCACACCCCTAGGGGATCAACTAAAATCAACCACGAAACATGTGTTTAATGATATATTTTCAAGAGTCTAAATTTCAAAGTTTATTTAATTTTTTTTCCATACAAACTTTCAACCCCTATTTCACCCATTTAGGGTTAAAAATTTTCAAAATCCCTTGTTAGTGGATGTCCAGATTACGAAAGTAAACATCTGTCTAAGTTTCACGTTTCTACAATCAGCGGTTACGGCTGTGCGTGCGTCTGTGTGTGCCTCAGTCAGTGAGGACAAGTCCTTTTATATATATATAGATTATATGTTTTTAGATTGCTTTAAAAGTATAAATAATTAAAGAAAATATAATAATCAAGGACATATATGAATATATGAATCAAAAATGTATGCAACAATACTTATTCATATATATATTTTTTATTTTTCAGATATTTTTGCTCGGAGTGTTGTCAACAGCTATAGCAGAACCAGACCCAAAGAAATATAAGAACGAATCTTTAGAGAAAAACAAGAAGTCCGAAGCTTTAACAGTGGATGAAAAGAAATTTCTAAGGGAAGTTGAGGAAAAATTTGGCGTTAAATCGGAAGTATCAACTGATATCAAACAGGAAGAAAGTAAATCCAACTCGGAAAACGATAGTCCAGATGCCTCAAAAAGACAAAAACCTGCATTTCCAGCTGTTATTGCAATAGAAATTGTCAATGATACAGATACAAAGGGAAAAGGCAAACGAACGATAGATGCTAATCTTGGTTATGGATATAGGACAAACAATGGATACTCATATACATACTTTGGAAAATCTAATCAGGATAAGGGAAAATTTATGATCTATCCTTATTCACAAGAAGATATTCCAGCAAGGAATAACCATCATGGGTCACAGTACAGTTCCTTATCAAATAATAAATATTCAAATTCTCATGCTTCTAGCGTTGAAATACAACCATCACAGGCCTATGAGCTAGTGCCTGTAAAGAATGAAGAGCCATCATATACTTATGACAAACCTTCAGTTGAGTTTAAAACAGGTTACGATAAAGCCATCGAGACACCTAATCCCTCATATTCCAGTGAAAAAGCTTCACAAACATTATATACTACATATAATGGTCAAGAGTTTTCAGGTTTAAGTGGACAATTTCCTTCAGTGATGCCTAATTATTTTGTAGACGCATCGCAACTTCTTAAAAATCCTCAATATCAAAACGCAGGCCTGACACAAGATCATTTGCGCGTCCAAAACTCTTACCTGAACCAAAATCAAAGAATAGTACCGGTATTAGTTCTCAGAGTGCCAAGTTCTTATTTGAAAAACCCCACAGCTGAACTTTATCCCGATTTACCGAAAAATTATCCACTATCTCAGCACTTGAACAGTGTTAATCTTCAAGAACTAGTTAACCAATATTTTAAGAAGAATGGATATCCTTATGCCCCCAAAGTAATGTCTTATCAGAACTCTAATGTTCAACCTGAATCAGTGTCTCACCAATACTCTAACCCACACGTAAAACCTACCTATGCCCATGCTGATCATTCCGGAGTCCATTATTCCGCTGTTAAGCCCGTTATGGCCAGATACCCAGTAACCTACAACCAACAAAAATATTTAGTACCTCAGCCTCAGTCTTTAGAGCAACAATACGAGTACGAATACAAATATGTTCCACAAACTGAGGTGAACATGCAAGCCTATTATATTCAACCACAATACCAACATGACGCTCAAGTAAGCTCAGTAGCGAGCGCATACCAAAGCGAACCGTCTGTGGTGGAACATCAATCGGGTTCTGAAGATGCATCATCACATTCAGAGTATGCAGCACCCCAATATTCCAGTGGCCAACAATCTCAAGAAGTAGAATATGAATCACAAAGTGCACCTCAAGCAACAGCTCAACCAGATGTATCTCAATACGTCTCTGCTAACCCTGAAGCTTATGATGTGAACAAAGAAAATGTGGACTATTCAAAACAAGCGATTTCATCTCAATATGAATCAGCATCACCAACATATAGCCCACAATCCTCTGAATACTATTCAACAAACAGTCAAAGCGCACCAGCCCAGGGTAACACAGTTTCTGTAGTTCCATCTAATTTAATACATAGCGAGCAATATCAAGAATCAATTGCTTCTAATGTACCTCAAAGCTATGTATACCAAAATAGAGGAAAGGAAGATTCAAGCAAATCTTATGTACTATCTGAAAATTATCCCAGTAAAGATCATACTATAGCTACTGTGCTACCATATTCGTACAATTCACCAAAAAAACAGCCACAATCCAGTGTACAAACTGTTAGCTACGTTACACCCGTGCCTTCCGCGAAATACCAGTCTCAATATAGAATAATGGTACCACAGACAGTACTTAGGCACCCGTCAAGTGACAAAGTGTCTTACGTCAATTCTCAGCCAATGCACTATACTCAAGTTGGCCATTACGCCGCCTACAACTCTGAAGATGATTACGCAGCAAGTCAACGCACAGCCCCAGTTGCCACTAAGCCGTCTTATCCAAGAAACTATCATTCGCATCCAAAGAGGATGGTAAAACAGGATAGCAGGTCTGACGCATCTTCAATTAAAATTACAGCAAGAAAACAAAATGACAGAAGTGAAAAGAAGAAATCGCCTTAATTATTTATAGTACCTATTTGTTAATTTTTTTTTATCTTAGTTTTAAAATGACGTAACAACTTAAAAGTATAAATGTGTTGAATTGGTAAAATACATCAGTAATGCCATACTTACAGAATGCAAATAGTTAAAAATTAGAGCATTTGTTGTATGAACAGAAGTGTTTATTTACAATATTCTTTATGATTATAAAAAAAACTGGATTTTTTGAAAATTGATATTACAATGTAAATTTTTAAACACTTATGATTAAAATAAATAAAAATTAAGTTTAGTATTAAATTTTAATATATCTACTGTGGTATTTTGTGTTATCAGCTTATTAGCTGGTCAGCCAATTGGCTGTAATGAAGTGCAATATTTGTAAATAATTAAGAAAGTAAAGTTAAATCTCTTTTTTGTTACCTATTTTTTCTTGTTAATCTACGGAATTCTATTATAAGGACAAAATATTTAATTGTGTTGTTAAATAAATTGTTTATAAGGTGTATTGTTGTCATTTATCTCATCTTTATTTCTGTTTAAGATGGACCTATAGTTAGTACGTATGTATGTAAATATATTACTCAGACAGATCAGAAGTCGTCGTGACGCAGTGGCGTAAGCGTGTAACTGTAAACAAGACGATTGTGGGTTGGATTCCCACTTGAGGAAATGAATTACTATTTTTTAATATTTTTATTCATTCGCTCTGGTAACGCGGCGTTGAGTTCCGCTACTCAACCGAGTGACTCAAATGAGGAGCAGATTGTCTTAATAGTATTAAGACAATCTACTTCATTTTAGCTTCTTACTGTAGCCTCGATGACACATACTAAATGCCCGAAGAATCTCAGAATTCACATCCAGTGGGGTACACGATTTTTTTATGTAATATGATATAATATAGTCTAATAAGCTTGCTCTGTAAATGGACTATTCAAACAAAAAGATTTTCAAAATAAATCAGTTGTTCTTAGGATTTGCGCCTTCAACCAACCAAACTTTTCGACTTTAAAATATTAGTATAGAAATATAGTAGTGCATACGTCTTGTATAGTTAGTTTTTTGATAATTTAATTTTAATAATATAAATGATAAATTATAATATAAATTATCTATACTAATATAATAAAGCGGAAGAGTTTGTTTGTTTGTTTGAACGCTAAGATCTCTGGATCTACTGGTCCGATTTACTTTTTGTTTTGTATGAGAGCTGCATTCAGAAGTGCTATGCTATATAACATTACATTACACTATTTTATACTAATAAATTAAAATACTTTCTAATTTGATATGCAATTTATTCTGCCATCTTAATAACAACCGTCGCTACGCGACCGTTACCGCGGCATTTTGACATTAATCCTTATGAAAATAAATATAATTGTCACTTTTAGCATTTTATCTAGATTGAAACTACAGTTTACTATATAACATACTAATAAATAATTAAGGAGATGTCACTGATTCGAAATGACCTAGCCTACAGGCGGCATAGTATGAGTATGACCGACGCGAAAATATTCTTTTAGTTCAAGCAGGCGTAGCCGCGTCCGGGTCCACTACTATTGAATATAAATATTTTAGCATGTCTAATGTGGTTAGAATATTTGTGCGAAATTGATATATTGATGCTCTGATGAAGATTGGATTGAGAATTAATGCTTAAACAATTATTTATTTATATCAGATAAGACGTATATATAAAAAAAAAATAGGTGAATCTATTCTGACAGAGAAAAATAAAATCAAATACAATTAATTAATATTAATAAACAGTCGTGGCGCAGGGGCACAAAGTGGGACTGTAAACGCGATTGCTCGTGGGTTCGATCCCCACTTGAGGAAATAGCTTCCCTCTGTTTATCATGCTGTGTGCGGGATACAGCGTGAAACTGATTTATACACTGATTTACTGAACATACACAGGCCACTGTGGCGCAGTGGGAAGGCGTCAGGTTCTTACTCGAGGAAATCACACATATTTTCATTTCCTCACTCGTTGTGTCACGGCGTTGTGATCCACCACTCTACACCTAATGCGTCTAGAATTGTTTTAATGGGAAGAGAGTGTCTCAACACTTAGTTCCCACTGTCCCATTCCCGCACGAGGTAGAGTAATCTTGTGCGGGATAAAACAAATAATAATAAAATTCATTTAAAGTTAACTTTTTATAAAATAACTAGATTTAGCAAATATAAGTGCTTAATGAGCGAAGTATATTTATCTCCTGATATGCCTAATAAAGAAATTATGGGACCACATCACAGTTCCTGTAATGATGATGTAACAAATTGAGTTCTAACACTTCCGAGTTTAAGATACACACGTACAAGACGAATAGCGCCCACAGCTTTATAGTTACTCATTGAACTTTATACGTTAAAAATATTTTGTTATTTTATTTCCATAACTTTTTTATATTTAATATTTTATTTAGTATATTAAATATTTAAGTTATTTTTAAAGTTAATATTTTATATTTTTAAGACAAATTTCCTCTGCCTCTAGAATTTGGGGGAAAGCAGGGAACGAAGTATCTAAACACTAGGTTCCCTCTGTCTACTCTACTTTGTGTGGTACAGCGTGAAGCTGATTTTGTGTTTATTATAAAATGTAATATAATTTTAGATTATTTTAACAAAAAATAGCTATTCTTTTATTTTAAATTTAAAATATAATTATAAAAATTATCAGAACTGTGTATCTCAGACCATCGCACAGGCGACCGGACAGGTAAGGGTCGCACCTTTTCCTGATTCCTGATAGCCGGTATGAAAGAAAATGCGGAAAACAACGAAAGTGAAATCTGCCCTACCTTAAGACTTGATCTTTTATGTATGTCAGCTATAGTTCAATTAATGAGATGTTTTGTAACCATTATTATAGGGTTTATAATTTGTTTCATTATATTGAATTTTATTTTTTATTACTTTTGTACTTTTCGAAAAAGGTTTAAATATATTTCTTATTAAATCAGAAGAAGTAGGTTTTCCTTTTTTTATTTTATGTACGTAGGTATATATATCTTTCTTCGATATATTAATCAATAAGCAAATATTGTGTAAATTACTAAGTAGGCCTCATTCTAATTTCTACGATGACTTGACTTCGACAACGCAATTTTGTAAACAAATATTTTCGTACTTAATGTATTATGCATAATTACATCATTTCAAAATTGTAATGTTTTCTTTTTTTTTTTATTTACGCAGTATCCCGCACTTAGCAGAGTAGACAGAGGGAACCCGGGAACCTTGTATTAAGGACATTCCGTTCCCATCTCCTATATACGAAGTTTAGCAAATTGATTTGTACTTGACTGACTCGCATAAAACGCCTTAGTGAAATCTTTTCAAATAAAATATTATATAAAACAATTAAGAACAACTTCAATCACTCAAAACTTGTTGAAAATTTACATTATGTCGCCATGAACTGTCGCCATTAAGAATCCTAATCTCTCCCAATTCATCTAACACTAGTTGTTAGATATTTTGCTACAAGTTATCTTTATTGCAGCATATTTACAATATCATTTATTAAGGTCTATGGGAATGCCAATTTCCAATGCCATTCATCTCACAGTATGACGCCCCAGGAGTATCTAAAACCGTCTAACTCGTAAACAAAATGCAGGTGTTTCCTTCCTGAGGCGTTTAAAATTTATGTTCTAGTGGTGGTACAACGCTGTAATTTTTATTATATAAAATCGATATCGCTTGTTACCGTCCAGCGGTAACGATATCTCGATTATGTCGATTCTTGGATCGCGATATGGAACTAGGAAGTGGAGAGGTCGTCTATCAATTTTATCTCGATTTAGCTTGTGATTTTCTTATAGCTTTAGGGAAATATTAAGATAATGCCTTTGTGGAATATATTTCTTAGATATCATTTTATTAAAATTAACAAATTTACAGTATTGACAGGCTGATTGTTTTCCTATTATGTTTTGACTGAGACTGTATTCACGGTTATTAATTGAGTTTAAATAATGAAGATTAAGATAAGATTTTTTCTTGTTTAGAGTGGGTATATACCCAAAGAAAATTAGAAATAATTATTAAAATTTTCGAAAAATAAGAATTCTTGTTATTTTCCTGTTTCGGTGAGATAAAAGGTCTTGCCACTAGTTCAGTTTCATGCAATATCTTGAACTCTACCAGCAGGCAGGCAGGCAGAGAATATATTATACAATAGGTATATTCTATTTGCCCCACCGTTCTATATGGAATAACGGGTTATACTTATATACATTATATTTATACAATTATATACATATAAACGATAACCTAAATATTTAACAATAAATAAATTTAATGTTTAGTAATATTTATTTAGTAATGTATTTTTAAAACTTGGCAAACACACGAAGTTTATAGTTATTATCTAAAATAAGCAAAAAGTAACGTAAACTAACAACCTATATGCCATAATCCTAAAAAAAACCTATAAAATTTATTTAGGTTTTACAAAATCTGACTTTCCAATACTTAGTTTATATAATAGAGACGAAAACTACAGGTACTAAAAACAAATGTTTTCACAGTTAACATTAGAAGTGCCCGTTGCGTATGTGTGCATAGAACTGCATTCATGCATGCACCCACCGAGTCCCACACACACTACCACGGTCCGCTACCCCCGTATATAAACCTAACATTGGCTATCCTTGAACTTCATTTCACCATCATCTTAGCAAGAAAATACACCCTTTAAGCCAACGAGGAATTATATTGGATTTTTGTGTTTGTGTAAAATGTTGTGATTGTAGCAGAAGTAGTGTTTTTTTAGTGTCACTATTGCAAAACGTCATAATGGCTAAGCAAACGGTAAGTTCTAGTAGTTCTATCAATACGAAATATTACTGTAATTGATTTAACTGAATATATTATAAAGAAAGTGGGAAACGGAGTGTTATAACATTAGATTCCCTCTGCCTACCCTGCTGCGCGGGATACAGCGTGAAGCTGATATTAAAAAGATCTACACAGAACTGCTAATCTCCATATTGTACAAAATTTTGATCGCATATGAACAGATGCTTTTACTTTTAAAACATTCATTTATATTTAAGCCATCAATCATTTTAATTCGCTATTTAGTCTATCTAAGACCTATATTTTTTCATCGAGTAGAAACCAGTCAAAATCTAGATTAATTTTTAATTAACATTATGTCTTAATAAACATAGATTCGTGACATAAGCTATTATAATTAACAAAATATTTGCGTACTATATTTAATATGACAACACATTCTAGGTCACGTTAAGAATATGGTTAGTATGTTAATAATATATTAAATATTCAATTACTTTCTATTACTTTTATGTAATATTATAGATTGATTCGGAGAGAATTATTTACGGCCCTAGTGACATAATTATAGAGAGATTATATTGCTGTTCGTTAGGCGAATTCATTAATTACATTAGTAGCCTACCTTGTGATGATACAGCAGGGAAAGCAGAGTCCGTTCTCAACTAACTCCATTCTCCACTTTCCGCCGAAGTTTATGAAACATTACGTGTTGTGGCGGAACTCAACGCCGGGCTTTTTGAATGGCAATATTAAGAAATAATAATTCATTTCTTCGAGTGGGGATCGAATCCACAAACGTCACGTTACCGACACATACCAGTTCCGTCTTATACCCCATTATATTGGAATTTAGAATTGCTCTACATGGTACAAAGTGAATGGTTCAAAGGTAGCTTTATTATCATATATTAGTGGACCCGAACGCGGCTACGCCCGCTTGAACTATACGAATATTTATTAAATATATTTTCAGCTTTCAATAGAGTAAGCTCATTTTGGGTGACGTTTTCTAACAACAAACTTTGCAAATCGTTGCTTAGCAACGGCGGTTGTTATAAGCATGGCGGAATAAATTGCATGTCAAATTAAAAAGTATTTTAATATATTAATTTATATCGACAATATAAGAAAAAAAAAGTATCTTATGTTCATCCCGAGACCTTCAAATATCAATATTATTTTATCACAATTAAATTAACGGTTTGGCCCTTGGCGTAAAAGACAGACAGAGTTACTTTCGAATTTATAATATAGGTACGGATAGTGGTTAGAGATATAAAACTTTTGAAAATACAATATTAGATGTAAAGCAAAGAAACGTTTTTTTGTATAGTATTAAAGTTAAAAGATTTCTTCAGAACCGTAAGGGACTGTATAAAATGGAAAAAATTGGAAGAGGCATTTGTGAAAATAGAGCAAACATATTTTGCTACCTAAAAACGTAAAAATATAGTAGTTTTTGCACATAAAAATATAGTAAATTAACTTGTATAAAAATTAAAATGAAGGCTTTTATTATAATTATTTATTAAAATTTCATTATACGTTTTCATCTCGTACAAAAGAAGAAAATATTGTAGTAATCGTTTCTTTTTTTATATCTTTTTCAACTCGAGATCGAAAGTTCTCACAGTTTTAAGACTGCATACATATATTCAAGCGGAACTAAATATTGATTGCAACATTAGTTTTTGCAAAGTCGTAAATTATAAACGTTTATTCTTCTAGTGTTAAATTCATTAACAATAAGTACCATATAAAATTTATATTTATTTGTTTTGGATTTAGATAGGATTTACTTCATAGAATAATAATTTATGATACTCAATTTTTTAATAATAAAATTAAATACGTAACATAAGTGACGTGGCGTAGTGGACTAATGTAAGAATTATTGTTGTAACTTCGATTCTCACTCAGGGCAATGATCGGATCATGAAAAAATAATATATTTTTTATTTAGAAGTAAGCGCATGTCATTTACTTTTTTTTCATTTCACGCTGTATCCCGCATATAGCAGGATAGGCACAGGGAACCTGGGATCATAGGGACAGTCCGTTCACACACACATGTAGATTGCTCACTTCCCGCCGCGTTGTCAGCATTGTATATTCAATGGCGGAACTCAACGCCATACAATGCCCCGCTGAGCGAGAAAATGTCAATATTAAATATTTCATTCCCCTGTGGGGAAATCGAACCAACTGTCGCGTACGGTCGGACGCTTGACGGAATTTCTTTAAATTAGAGGAAATATATTACAATGGACGGATGTTAACATTAGCTGCTTGTCTATCCCCATGTGTGATCTATATCATTATAATTTTTGTTTTCCTTGTAATACTTACTTTTTATTTCACTATGACTTATTATATTATTATTATGCTTTTAAGTTCTTAAAAATATAAAAATATCTATTTAGGTGTTTAATTTTTTTAATATGGAAAAACTTATTATTTTTTTATGCAAAGTTTTACTCGTACTTTTAATGAAATCTTAGAATCTTTAAGCAAATAAATATATTGTGTATTCGAATATTTCTTAAATGATAAGTAAAGTGAGACAAGAGATTTATCTTGGTTTCAAATTAACCTATTTTTTTGGAAGGCTTGCGTGGGGACACAGGTCTAACATGCAGAGGCCCCTTAAAGATGATGATCAGAAGAAGTTATGAACTGTAAATAAGAATAATCATTTATTTAATTAAACATGTAGGAAAATAAAAATAAATGTTTACATACACAAGTCTCCGCTTTAATGGGAATCGAACCTCGATCATGTGACAAGTCAAATAATTACTAAGCAACTGTACAAAGATATTGGTGATTAAAAATTACAATTTTAGTCGCCTAATTACTGCTTAGCGTATTATTTAGCATTTATATATGAAATTTTATATGCAATCTGTAGCCAGATAAGTAAATAAGGAATTAAAAATATAATAAAAATGTAATTATAATATTTTTTATTCTATTACACTGGTTGCTGTGACTAGTTTCTAATTTACTAATGATGTCAATGATTTTTATATAATAAGAAATAATGTATCCTAAGTAGAAATCTAGATAGAGACGGCTTTCGAAAATAAAACGGTATATAAATTCATTATCTTAGATACGTTATTTCATTTAAAAATATATATGTTTTATTAAAAAAACTTGTCTAATTAATTGAATGTTTATATTTCTTGCTTCATTTAGTACTTATAAAGCCGGCAGTTAACGTAAACATATTAATATCAATTTATAAAGTTCTCTTTGAATACTGAGCTAAAGTAGACGCGGTAGGATGAAAAATAGAAAACATGAATTCTATACCAATATTTTTATGCCATATTTAGGTTATTAATATAGTAACTTACTCTATAGTAAATAATACTACAGTTACCTATTTCTCTATAGATGAAAAGTTTTTTTTTCTGTTTTACGATTTGTTCCTAGCCAGAAAGAACGAAGTGCCTAAAGCTACGATCCCAGCCACACTACTCTTGACTCATATATCTTTTTTATCATTTTACGACTGAAGCCAGTAGTGGCGCAGGTGCTCAAAGTGTGACTGTAAAAACGACTGGTTGTAGGTTCAATCGCACTCGAGGAGATGGTGTCGAGGCAAAGCGCGGCGTTTAGGTCTACCACCCAACACGCAATGTTTTCAGAATTCGGCAGAAAGAGGGGAACGGCGCCTGTTGTGCGTGGAATATAGTGTGCTATTTATTTTCAGAATGTGAACACTCAGTAAGAAGGAAAATTTGAAAATAAGTACTTCATTGAACACATGTTTCATGTTTTATTAGAATTCACCCCCTAAACTGTAAATAATTTCACAAATATTCGTCTAGCTCTAGCGAGCGAAGCCACAGCAGATCCGCTAGTTGAAAATAAAAATATTAAGACATTGTACCGTGTTAGTTGCTCTATTTTCTATTTAGGTAACTCGAGTGTAAATATATAAGACTGGTTTATTTTGTTGAAAACAAGATGTCAATAAATATTTGAACTTTGTCTTGAGTACAAAAATAATGCAATAGCTTTCTCTATGTTATATGACCATATTATATAAAACTTAAACCAGATTAACTATAAATTTGCGTCCCACTTAAGTACAAGAACCAGAAATCTTAGTAGTTTGTGTTATACTGTAAAGTGTCCCTTTTTTCAGCTTCACTCTGTGTATCGCCTACCCTGCATGTAGAGCGAAGAGTGTTAAGACACTCTGTTCCCCACTTTCCGCCAATTTTTGAAGCATTGCGTGTTGAGAGGCAAAACTCGACGCCGCGCTTTGCCTTGTTTCCAGAGCGAAGATGTGAAAATATTATTTAAATATTTTTCATTTCTCTGAGTGGGAATCGAACCCACTACCGTTTTCATATAATAGAATCTACATCTATTATCCTCGAAAATATAAGAAATTGGTATTTTTGTAGAATGAAACTACCTAAATGATTACAAAATATTTAATTAAATATATTATTATATTTTAATTCATTAACAATATATTTACTTTTAAATACAATTTTAACTTTATGACACTTTACAAAAATTATATATATTTTTTGCGTGATTTTTTAAACTGTTCTTATGCAAATAAATGTTTGTCTCTTGTATGGCACAACTTTCTTGAGAAATGAAAATAACTAAATCCACGATGGATTTGGTTTTTCTAACCATAAAAGTTTTTTAATATAAATATTTATATGATGATTTCATTGGTTTTAGATGCCATAATATATTGAAATCGATGTTAAAAGTATGCTAATAGGTATACTAAGAGATCCTCTCCTCCTCCTTCTACCGTTGCGTTGTAGGCTTTCTATGGAATACTTACAATAAATTATTTGCAAATGCAATTACAATTATAAAAATACATAAATAAATACCGACTATAATTAAATGTTTTTTTTTGTTTTCAGTTAGTTACCATGTAGGTACCATGTAGGATATTTGACTGTATAATAAAAGAAAATCTGTTTGTAATAGATTAGCTAAAATTCTTACGTAGTTTTATCATACCATAAGCGAGTTAACAAATTGAAGTACTATTTGTATAAAAAACCATATTATAATATAAAATATATATTACTATAAACATTATGTATGTCTATTGAATAAGCAGCATATGTAATAAACAACGTAAGCCCCAACTCGTTAATAAACACTTTCCCCGCATCCTTGTCGAGACTTCTAAAGGGCAGAGAAATTGCATTGAAGATTCAGTTGTCGCGATGACCTCTGCCCTCTGCCTTTGTTAAATAGTGATCTGTCAAGTATAGCTTCTCAGATGAGAAATTATTGTTTCGTTATATTTCACAGTTATTTTAGTTTTTTTTTATATATATCATCGGCACTGAGTGTGCTACACTAACTACCTATCAAATAAATTAATTATCAGAACAGAAAAAATGTCCTTAAAAAATTATAAGTATAATCTATGTATTATCAGATACATATAGCGTGTGTGAAGAAGTGTATAGTGAGAGAAGTCACTACTTCTCTCACTGAATATAAAATGAGGATTGGTCATGTTAAGGAAACATTCGAAGCAGTGAATATTATTGTTATAAATAAAAATGTCCACCTATTTAATTTTTTAACGACAATACGCTCCACCAGTGCGACGACGGTGTCGTTCTCTACAAAAATATCTTCATGGCATAAGTTTAAGAAAGTTATAAATATAGTTAATTATGTTTACACAATAAAATACTTATTGTGATTTTAATATTGTATATTTTTAAATTAAACTAAGTAAAGTGAAAGTTAATTGACCTACCTACATGCCTTTAAATTCCCACGGTGTCTAGACTTGTCGATTATAACTATTTATAGGAACCGCACCGTCCGTTTTAGTCATGCTATCCCCTTAGGTTAAGGTTACCTTTTGCCCTTCGCCCTTTGTAGATATACTGTAACTAATGTTGTTAAAGGAAACCGACAACGCCATATAGCATCCCATATAAATATACTGTCAGATAAATATACTAGAAATTGATTTAATCATTTAAATTTTACGCTGCTAACATAATATGGTATGGTGAAATTTAATGGATTATAGAGTATCCTACATTCATACTGCATCTTGCATACAGCGTGGTAGGCAGAGGGTAGTTAAGACACTTCTTTCCTCGTTTTACGCCGAATTTACCGAGGCATTGCGGGTTGAGTCGCGGAACTCACCTTCGGACCTCTGCCTTGGGCCTCATGTATGTTAGGTAATTTGATAAAATAATATTAATATTATTTGTATATTGGGGTGGCTTAATTCTATATTGCCTCTGTCTACCCTGCTATATGGAGAATACAGCGCATACTATAAAAAAAATAAACAAAAATAAAATACTAGCTATTTTCAATGTCAATGTTACCTGGCAAATAAAAGGTTTTTTTAAGAGTTTTTAAATTGCAATACTTCTCAATCAATAGTAGTTTGCTGCTAATATATTTGCTTGGTTATTATGTTACTAGAATAAAAAAAAGTTACTTCAGGTTTTACATTACTAATATTCAAATCCTTTTGATATTAATAAAATTTTACGTTGTTTCAGATACGGATATTAGTCGCCATTTTTATCGTCAAAATAGCTGGCTGTCAAGATGGTTTTAGTAATGAAGATTTCCTCCGATTACAACAGTATTCCATTAATGATGGAGCAACTGAAACAATCCATGGTCCCTCAATGAGTTCGGTAAATGGTCAATACCATTTGGCTGACAATAATAATGGCGATTTTATTCGGAGCAGAAGCAGGAAAGTTTATCGTATTAAAAATCCATTTCAACACCAGCAAGAAGATGACAAAATAACTCAAGAAAATTATGTTCCACTTGATAGTAGCACAGGAGCAAGTAATCAGTATGCGGCAATGCAATATTCTTTACCACCTGAAGATTTTCTGCAAAAAATAAAATCTGAAAACCAATACTACCAACAGCAACAGCTATCAACCCAAATGACTGCTTTACCTTACACAGCTACTCCACAGCCTCAGTATCAATACTCAACTGTTCCAGCTACTAATTATGAACAGTTGAATCAAATATCAACGACAGAACCAAAATCATATACTCCAACTTATCAAAGTAATTCGAATTCATATCAGTATAATCCCTATATGTACAATGTTGAAGCAACACAAAGTACACCCAATCCCACTTACCTTACTTCGCCTGTTCCAAATCCTCAATATACAGGTACACCTGTTAATACATATGTTTCAAGCTCTTCTCCAATATATCTTTCTAGTCCACAAAATTTCCAGCAATACGTTTCCTCTTCAATCCCAAACAGTCAGGCTGGAAACGTTGAATATAATAACAGAATAAATACTATAGGAAATAACTATGAAAGATCCAACGACTTCAGTAAGTCAATGCAAATTGATCATTATGACAACTCGGCAAGTGGGATAAGATATCCATTGCATATTCAAAACCAATACCAAACAGATTTTATTTCGTCAACTATGTCACCTAATACATCTATATATCCTGAACATTTGCTTAACCATTGGCAAACCCCCGTGAGTGCTGCTTTAAATGCGTTGCCAAAATCTGAAATGTACGCTCAAAAGAATTATCAAATTTTTAAATATAACAACAATCAGCAAAGTCACCAAGACACAATTACAGATGTGTCTAACAGTGACACACATCGAAATGGGAATATCCCTGCTGCCAATAATTTATATTTTAACTACGCTCAACCAGAGTACCAGGTATATAACAACGTAAGAAATCAAGGTAGAGATTTAGAACAAGACGCGAGTCAAGCTGATGTTTATTCTCATGGTGATTATGGATGGAAATTGTCAGAAAAGAAGTCTTCACTTGAACCGGAAATATCAACAAAGAACAATTTTTTTAAATATCAAATTCATAGCCTACAGCCTGAGACTGGA
This sequence comes from Heliconius nattereri, assembly GCA_013403645.1. Classification (NCBI taxonomy): domain Eukaryota; kingdom Metazoa; phylum Arthropoda; class Insecta; order Lepidoptera; family Nymphalidae; genus Heliconius; species Heliconius nattereri. The sequence goes on from JAAIXI010000218.1 coordinate 3,324,287, forward strand.
GCAATTAGCCAAGTAAATTTTCAGATGGACTCTAGCAAGAGATATGGTTATGACCAGAATATAAAACCAGTAACAGAAAAATTAGAGCCAGAGGAATTTGTGAAAGCTGCTGCAAAGGCGCATGAAAATTATAAACATCAATTAGAAGCTAATAAATATTTTTCAACGAATTATAATAGTAATTCATTTTATAATAATGACATTGATAAACAACAGAATAAACAATACAGTGATATAACTGAGGCAGTTACGGCTAGCCCTCTTATAAACAGTCAAAGGGAAATTATAGATAATAGGCAAAAACTACCATTCGACCATGAAAAAGCACTAAAAAATATAGTACCTATAGACGTTTCTAACGTCTTACAAAGTTCGGAATCGTCAAGTAAACTGTCTTCTGATGTTGATTCAAGTAATAAATATAGTAATTATGCATACTATAAAGAACTTGCTGAGCAAGCACATGCTCAAAAACAATTTTTAAGGCATGCCATGGATCCCTATTATAAAGATAAAAATACATTATATTCAATTAAATCAAAACCTGAAGATTTAACAGATAAAATTAAACAATTTGAGCACAGTTTCCTAAAAAATCAAGCGCCATTATATACTCAAGGCTCTGAATCAGGAGACAAGCGTTTTGTTGACGATTTAACTCAGTCTTTCAATTTCGCCGGCCAATTAGCGAATAATCCTTATGACAATATTCAGTCACCAGCAAATACGCATCAGCAAGGCGTGACTCGTTCACAAAATTCTGATGTAGCAAACTTATTAAAATTCAATGACATACCTTACCGGCTAACTCAGAGTCATAATTCTGAACTACAGCGAAACCGAAATATTAATTACGAACAAAGTAATATTCCAACACCGTTACCTCCTCGCGTAAATCAAAATGTACAGAACCACAATATTGATATAGCCGCGGAGATACTTAACAAATTAATGACTCATAAACAACTTAGTCCAAGCGTCAATCGACCTGAAATTGATTCAGCGTCCAGTAGTTTATTACCAACAATTAATGGCTTTAAAGTAGCTAATCCTTTTAATGTAGATCTTAAATTAGTAGAAGATATGTTGAAGGGTAAACCAGCGGTTGACGACAGTCGAATGACTTCGTTACGAAGTGAAATACATAAGCCTTCGTCAATGAAATTTGACGTCTCACAGTTACAACAACTTTTTCAATTAAAAAACGACAATAATGGTGTGGCTCTTAATAGCGGACTTTATAATCCATTTACAAATTCCTTTTATGACATCTATAATGGCGGGCGCTTTCCTTATCAAGGAGTAAAATATTCACGAAGTGAAGAAGAACCGGAAAACATTCCCATAGCAGATTCATCAAATAATCATCCCATTGGGGCGGTTGTAGAAGAAGATGAGGGAAATACAGATTTATCAGATATAGCAGAAACAAACGAAGAATTGAATTTCAGCGATGATAGATACAAAAATATTTATAACTCGAGTCATAGGTCGATCAATGAGAAACGTAAACAACCGAGTATGACATACAGTAGTAGGTACTCTTATAAGAGAAAATATCCTAAATCAGAATACGATGAACCTTATCCATTGCTGAAGCCTCCACCTCTTCACAATTCACGCCATAGAGCAGTCCACAAAGGAGATAAAATAGTACACAGACGTCGTATAATTAAGCCTAAAATGTTGCGATTTTATAAGACTGAACCTTTATTTGAAGCTGGTGCTTCTTTAAATGATGATATGGGTCCAATTAAGCGATCTCTTTCTGTTACAGAAGAAGAAATAGATAACAAAGACGAGAAATCTGTTTAAAATTTTGACGTCATGGGTGAATCTGTACAAAATTAGTATACTCAAAATCTAATAGATAAATACTTAGATACTAACAGCATTTGCTGTGCTGGCTTTTTGCGTATTTTGAATAATTGTTAAATGACGTTAAGTTAAAGATAAGAAAAACATTGCTTTTTATGAAAGCGCAGCTTTAATAATTTTATTTTAAATTATATTTGTTATGTGTAATAATTTAATTATTCCTTATAAAATTCTTTTTAAATATGATTACTGCGAAAATAGCACATTGCAAAACATTTCTGTTAGCGACTATCGTAGACGTAATTAGTATAGACTAAAAAGTTTTTAACTATTAAACTGTCAATCTCTCAACTCTCAAAGTTCTTAATTTTTTTGTTGGTTACTAATTTTTATTTTCTAGGTACATAAATAAGTGTAGTGTACATTAACATTTTTATGAATATCGCATTTATCAGAATCGTTTGTTTTGTAAATAATAACGTAATGTTAAGATCATTATGTATTAATTTAATGTCATGTAAATATTTTTATTGTGATAAGTTAATATATTACTTGTTGTTTTTTTTAATGCTTATATAATTACATATATAAAAACTATTCAATTGTGTTGTTTCATTCATTTATTTCCAATAATAAAAGAGAAGTAAAAATTTTCTTATAAGCTTCATAAATGTGGTATAAAATTAATGTTATAATAGTATTTTTTGTATGCATTATCAGCATGCAGTTATAGTAATTGGTCCTAACAGATTTGATGACCAGATGAAGAATAATTGCACGTTTTTTGTGATCTGGTATTTAATAGCAATAATATATTTAAAAATATAGATTTTTTAAAAATAATCTTCTTTGACAAGCTGTGAAAAAATGTCCATATATTCATTTTGATTACGATAGTAGCAGGTTTAAATTCAAAGTTAAAGAAAATAATTATCGGTGAAAGAATCACTAGATGTGTATTTATAACAAAAAAAACATGTATTCTTACTTTTCTATTAAATTTGAGAAAAAAAAATTGTCACCTTAATATATTTACAATTATTAAATTGCAACTACGAAATCACTTAAATTAAATAATTACGCGAAGCTAAAAATCACATAATATATGCATTTATAAACATAATTAACAATCAAGATGAATTAGGTAGAAATATAGTGAATATAATAAAATATGAAATAAATATGAGAGTAAAACAAAGATTTTTTTATCTCCACGCTGTATCTCTGAATATCTATGTCACACTATAGCATTGATAATAATCAAATATTTAATTATATATACCTAGTTCATTTAAATGAAATATAACATTGTACTAACGATTAATAACCAATATTAAGTTGAATCATAGTAAAATTATTTATAATTTTTTTTATTACAAAAATGTAACACAAATTCGGAGCTTTTAAAGTTTATAAAAGCTTAGTAAAATCTAAAATGTTACATATAATATGACAACGAAACTATTACAACAAATAATTGAATACGTTTTTGTTCGAAATATAATTTCATTTTCACTAATTATTTGAACATTTATAATACGTGATGTGTCAAGGAACACAGAAGATATGGCTAGAAGACGAATGCGTGTGCGCATGTCTCGCTTTCTAAACGCATCACCCTGCCCAGAGCATTGTCCACTGAAGAAATTCGCAAAATATTTAGTAGTATAACGATATATACCTAGCGTGATATAAATGATGACAATTGACTACTGCCTAATTGGCTATATTTGATCTTATCATAAAATTGAATAGTAAGTATGTGGTGTACCTACATACTAATTTATACTATGAAGAATATTAGATAAGGATAACGAGCCCCTCCTTTTAGCTTTTTTTGTTTTTTCATCGCAAGAAATAAAATTTCTTAGTTATTTTAGTTTTGTAACGTATGGTTTTGTATAAACTCATCGAATCTTCTTCAAATTAAGTTCTTTTAAGCAACAATCAACAATCAAAATAATTATTATATTATATATTAATATAAACTTAAAAATAATTAATAAACTAAAAGGTGAAGAACAATATGGAAATTACTATGTAAGAACTACGATACGATATGGTAAAATTTTTAAAACAGAATAAAAATATCGAGATAGCAAAACAATTTATTAGCGACTAGGCATTTAAATTATGAATATAATTTACATAAATACGAGCTTTTCTCAATGTGTCACTTGTTAGGCAACCAAATAACATTAGAGATGCGCCTATACTTTTTAGTAGGACATATATTAAGTAATCGGCAGTGGAATTAATTCAGATGAATAATATATCCGTTAGAAAAGGAAAGGTGTATCTTAAACCAGTTTTTTCTTGATATCGGTGTCGCTCTACACTGTATAAACGAAGCAGCTATATAAATATGACAGAAATCACCAAAATACACACATACAAGCTCAGCTTGTTAAAGAACAGACAGCTTTACTTGAGTGGCCAGCGGTTAGCTAGATACCATGGCTACACTTGTAAGTAACATACGATGAAATATATTAATGGTTACTAATGAACTTAGAACAAAATTAAATTTTCTTTTTTAACTTTTTTACAGACAAAATTGACTACGTTAGTCATCCTACTAAGTAGCAGCTATGCCGGGATATTACATGGACACAGTCATCATGAGGAATTAGGTCATGGTTTATCTGGTTCCTCACTTGGTAACCTGTCCCCACATAGTATATCATCAAGTTTTTCTCCGAGCTCTTTCCCTGCAGGATCGCTTCCATCTGCTAAATTTTCTAACGATGGATTTATTGGTGGCGGATTTTCTAGCGTTAGTGCTAATGTCGGTCTAGGTCCCTCTGGTCTGGCAGACGTATCTTTTGGTTCAAGTGGTCTATCCGGAAATGGATTCAATGGGGCACTTGTTGCACCACCTGTTAGTGCTAGTGCGGCTCTACCTGGAGTGGGCTTCTCAGGACCTAGTGCTAGTTTCTCAGCACCTGGAGCTGCTCTATCAGGACCATCAAGTGTTCTAGCAGGGTCTGGTGGAGGTTTATCTGGTCCAGGATTTGCTTTTCAAGGTCCCAGTGTAGGCTTGGGTGGATTAGGACTTGCTGGAGGAGAAGGTCTTCCTCCAGGACCTAAAGCACCAGTTATCACGGAAATTCATGGACTTGCAAATAATAACGGAGCTCCTACACAGTATCGCGTCCGTGACGAGACATACCAGGTCGTCCGTGAAGTTACACACAGAGTGCCCCAGCCTGTACCCGTACCAGTTCCTCAGACCGTTCAAATTCCTGTACCTCAACCCTATCCCGTTCAAGTTCCAGTCGTAAGAAAAATACCTGTGCCCGTAGTTAAGATCCAACATGTGAAAATTGACAAACCAGTACCTTATCCAGTGGAGAAAATAGTCAAAGTGCCGGTTGAAAAGGTTGTTCAAGTCGCAGTAGACCATCCGGTGCCAGTTGAAAAAATCGTTAAAGTTCCAGTTGTAAAAATAGTCAAAATTCCTGTTCATGTCGTCAAATCTTACCCAGTACCTGTTGTGAAGACTGTACACCACAAGGCTCACAGCCACTCCAACCACGATCACGGGCATAGTCATGGTCATGGCTGGAGTGGCTCCAGCCACGGGCATGGTTGGTCCCAATGGTAAAGCGAATCAAAATATTTATACTATTTCATTCTCAATGCAACCTAGTTTGGTTTTGTAAATATATTTCACTTCAATAGCTCATCTAGAGGCTGCAAAGTAGGGTGATAACTAAGTCATTAATTTAGGTAAACGAATTGTATATAAGAAATTTATTGTTCGTTTTGTAAATACCTAGTAATGTAAGTTTTTTTTCTTAATAAAATAATAATCCAAAGATATATTAGTCTTATTTAAAACCTTTAGTATTTAAGCCAATATTTTCAAAGAGTTTGTATAGTAAAAAGAAATATAAACGTAAACTGCACTTCATTTAGTTTAAATAAAAATACACAAATATTTTCTTAAATTATTTTATTTTGTTTATGATAAACAAAACTGACAATATAAACATAAATAGAGAATTCTTTCCATATTTTAAGTAATAAAGGAAAGTTGACCTCGAACGTTAATCATCTTTATTAAAACCGTCAAGATAATCGTTTACAGTATCAGGAATTTTATTTTTATTTTTTTACCTAACTAATATATTATCAGGTTTAAGTTCCTAATATTCGATTTGGGTATTTTTTGTAATATGCAATCATTACAGTAATTTACAAAGAATATTATAAATCCTTATCAAAGGCAATTTGATTAGAGCTCAATTGTCACGTTCGGAACGCCATAATAAAAACACTGAAAACCATAGAAATTCTTGTTAGAACGAGGTAGTGAAAATAATTTATTATAGATATTTTTGAATGATTTATTTCCCGAGTGAATATAGAACACACAAGCATCGCGTCTAGAACGCTAAGTTTTTACATGGGGTTATAAAAAAGGTTATATCCAATTATTCAAGATAACAATCTTAAATTGAACAAGTCTAACCTTAAAAGTAAATAAAAGTCGCCGACATATTATATTTTTAACCGACTTTTGTAAGAAAAGGAGGTTATTGTAATACAAGATGATGTATACGAAAGTTGTGTGTACTTTAGCCTCCTACTACTTTTAGTCACCTAAGTCTGTCAACAGTTTTTGTTGCGAAACTCAATAGCACAATATAAATACTGAATTTTTTTATATTAACGAGAGTTTAGATTACGAGAACTCGTATCCTTATAAAATTTAAATAGATGAAGATAATAAATTCTGACGCCAATATCATCGGTGGTATCAGCATTACCAGATTTTGTCTCAAGTAAAAGTGGGATTTTTATAAAGATAAAGCATTTCTAAAGAGAAATGCTAGTAAGTTAAAAATTGTAAATTTAATTAAAAAAAATAAATGTAAAAATTTTAAATTTTAAGGTTTCGATTACGAAAAGAGAGGTCTGTCTTTCTGTCGCTCGTAGCATCAAACTTTTGAGCTAAAAATGTGGACGTCCCGCCAAAATAGGGGTAATAATCTGGCAACGCTGGTAGGCCTGACTTAACGATGGTTATGGGTTCCAATCATCACAGTGTATAATTTATATTGCCTATTGCTGGAAGTTCTACTCTAAAATCAAAGGATAATAGAGAAGTTTCTACTTTTTACTTTCACTTTTATTGTATTTTCGAAAAAAAAGTATGTAAATATTATTTCACTAAATTCAGAATTTCCTCTTGAGTAATATTAAGCAAATTATGATATTCAAATTATATCATAGCAAGAAAGTTCTTAATGATTCATATTTATTTACATACATGCATGTGCACGAGGTCATTTTATTCCAAATCAAATTTCTAATTTACATGATATATTATGCAATTGTATAAAAAATATGGAAGTTGACATTTTTTATATTATTAATTATAGATCGACAAAAAAGATAGCAACGATACTTTTAAATATTAAAACTAAAAAACTTCCATAATTTCTAGTATATTTCGTAGATATATTACGCCAAGATGTTTAGCATTAGAAAATATTTAAAAAAATACATCTTATCGCCAAATTGTTCAAACACCGCCGTACCGTAATACAAAGAGTGAAAATTGAGATCAAATCTGCAATAACTCGGAACTGGTTAATCGCGCCCGTTCTTGCGAAATATTATCTTAGGCCCACGTCTAAAATATAATATATTTACCTTATAATTATATAAGAGCAGTGACACAGAATGTCACCGGAAGTAGAAAAAAATCGGTCAGACGATACTTTATTACTCATCTACATATAAAATTCCATGAACCAGGTGAAAATGGAAACGCAACGAGTTTACATAAAACCATAAGTTTAATCTAATATCAAGTTGTTACGTCAAAAAGATGTTTTTTTTTCTCTCAAGTTGTTTTATATGGGTAATGATGATTTTACATTATGACTATAGAATAATATAATAAATAACTATAGAATTATAAACATAACCAATTTTTTTTTTAATTTTGAATTTCAGTTTGTATCCTGCTCATAGCAGGGCAAGTAGAGCCAAGTTAACCTAAAGCCTAATTTTACTAATCGAAAGTGTTTCAGCCGTAAGAACAAGATATTGTGTGGCGGAACTCAACGCTGCGTTTTGCCTCCATACAAGAGAGAAGAAATGAAAATACTAAATATTTCATTCTTTCGAGTGGGAATCCATCCCACAGCCATTGCGTTTACAATCGCACGCTTGTGCCTGCTACACAACAAGCAATTACATACATAACTCATGAAATTAAATTACTAATAAATTCTCAACACGAATTTTACACTTGTATTTAAGAAAGTATATATTTATTGATATAAACTGGTCATAATTTATTACACTTATTATTTTTAAAATACAAAACAAAAAGTATTTACGTTAAAAATGTTTTAACAAATCAAATTAGAAAATAATTGGAGAATATTTATATATATTCCTTATTATATAATAAATATTTATTGATATTTATTTAAAGCTCTAAAAATTTTGGTGATATTTCTCTAACGACGACATCCGTTCAAATGATTTATTCATGTGTGTATGAAACGAGTGACGTCTTGGACCAGTATAAATATGTGCGTCTGGTGTGTTGTAGAACCAGAAACCTCCGAAACTCGGAACACAGAACAACCAATTATTTTTTTGGCTTTGAGCGTTTAGCTAATAGCCATGGCCTTTATAGTAAGTTGATGATATTCCATCACTTTTATAGTAAAATATGCAATATTGAAAGATTCAGTATTAATTTAAATATAATATTGTTTCAGATTAGGGCAGTATTTTTGTCAGCCCTTGCTTATAATGCTGCTGCAGGTATATTGGCTAGTAACAATCACGGTCATGATTCTTATGTTAACTCAGCGTTGAGCGCGCCATCTGCATCATACGGTCCACCATCATCACTATATGGGCCTCCAGCTCTCTCAGGGTCCTCGTCATTAGATCTAAGTGGAGGTTCGTCTTTAGGTAGTGGATCCGTAATTGGTAACTCATTACTTGGAGATAGCTCTGGTAGCTTAAGTGGAGCGCTCGGTGGCGCTCTTTTTGGCAGTTCAGCACCAGGCTTGTCGCTTGGAGACTCGGGTCTTGCTGGTGCAGCTTTAGGAGGATCTGGGTTCGGTGGAAGCTTCAATGGTGATACTGGAATTGGAAGTGCTGGGCTTGGAGATAGTGGGCTCGCGGGTGGGCCACTTGGAGGATCTGGATTAGATGACCCAGGACTAGATGGACCTGGACTCAGTGGTCCAGGATTAGGTGGACCTGGACTCAGTGGCCCAGGATTAGATGGTCCTGGACTCATTGGTCCAGGGCTAGGTGCACCTGGACTTAGTGGTCCAGGGTTAAGTGGACCTGGACTCAGTGGCCCAGGGCTAGGTGCACCTGGACTTAGTGGTCCAGGGTTGAGTGGACCTGGACTCAGTGGTCCAGGGCTAGGTGGACCGGGACTTAGTGGGCCAGGGTTAGGTGGAGCTGGACTCGGAGGTGTTGACATCATAAACGGAGTAAGCGTCATTCCAGGTGCTTCTATCACCTTAGCTGGACCTCCCAAAGTAATTGGAACATCTGTTACCGTAGGACGCCCAGTTGCCCAAGCATCAAGATACGAACTTCAATCAGTTGTTCAGAATGTAATCCGTCGCATACCTATTGAGGTAACTCGCCATGTTCAGGTAGCGGTACCTCAAGCAGTACCTGTACCAGTGCGTCAGGAGGTCAAAGTACCAGTTCCACAACCATACCCCGTCCACGTCGATGTTGTAAAGAAAGTCCCTTATCCTGTGTACAAAACTGAGCACGTCGAAGTTGAAAGGCCTGTCCCTGTAGAAGTTGTTAAGCATGTACCTGTTGAAGTAATCAAGAAAGTGCATGTGCCTGTAGACAGGCCTGTAGAAGTAATTAAGAAAGTTCACGTGCCAGTCGAGAAAACTGTCGAGGTTCCCGTGGCTGTGTGGAAACCATATCCAATTCATATCATCAAACACGTTACTCACTACAAGAAAAAGAATTGCTGCTGGTAACTTAGTCTTTAACTCATGATCGTGCCAAATAGTCAATATAATTGTAAATAATTTAGTCATTAGTTGTATATAATATATGTTAATAATAGTTAAAATAAAATTATTACCTCTTTATATGTATTTCATTTGTATATAAAACACATCTTTATAAATTAAAAAGTTTGATGCTAAAATAAATATTATATTAATATGTGCCCAAAAGTTTCTAGAATTTAAATTGTTTACAAATTATGTCAAATTTCTTTTCAATGATGTTATATAATATAACATCTGGGTTAAATATAAGGAATTTAGTTTAAAATTTTCTAAAGCAAGTGGTACACAAGCTTCTTAACTTATTGCAAGCTCTTACGTAATACCAGAGAGAAAATTATGTATATTAATTTAGTGGCCTACTCATCAAATATCTCAAGAAAATTTGTTTACAAATTATTAATTATTTAGCACCCAGTAGGGTACAGTAGAAAACTAGTGTTAAGACACTTCGTTCGTCCGAAAAAATGAAAATATTTAACATCTCATTTCCTCAAATACTACTTTAATTAGTACTATCAAATTCACGTAATGATTTTTATAAGTTAGGTTTCATTTTTAGTTTTTACCGATTCTCTATAGATCAATAGTAATTATGACTATAAACATTACCATTATATATAAGCCCGTACCTAGAGAAAATAATCAAGAGTCCTCCTTAGCATAACATAGGATTATTATTTTCATTAATGATTTTTATCTGTATGTATTATTATTTATTTTGTTTGAAAAAATAACTTTTTAATTTTTGGAAAAATCTCTTTTGTATAAGTTAAAACTGTGCTTTCATTGAAAGCGATGAAGATAAAACACTCTGGATCTTATATTTTTTATAGTAGCTTCACGTATCCTAAACGTATTAAGGAACCTTAGAACTTAGAGTAGATAAGACACTTCCGTTCCCACTATTCCACCGAATTCTGGAGAAAGAAATAAGAACCTGACTGTGTAAAACTAAAAAGAAATAAAAAACAAACTATAATACATTAGAATTAACAGTCGGAACAGTGTGAACATTTCATTGATGACTCAACACGAAATGTCTCGAGAACTCGACGGAACGCGGGAGATGCAAACGTCTCAAACGGAGTATCTTAACATTAGGTTCTTAGGTTCCTTTTGCATCCCCTGCTATGAGCAGGATAGGAGCTGTCACAGTCCACTAACAGTAGGTTATAACTCGTATTAAAAACAGATAAAAACAGATTAACTAAATGCTAAGGTACGAGTATACCTGATATAAATTTTAAAATGAGCATGAATGTTACGATTTTAAATTATTGTTACAATTTTAAATCGTTATACTCGTATATCCAACATAGATCGATGACGAAGCTGTTGGGTGTCGTTATGATGGTTTTAATTATAGTCGCGTCTTTAATGACGAATAGATTGTCAATCGTCAAAACGATTAAAAACGATTGTCAATCGATTTCATCAAAAACGGTCCCTTCGTTTAGTGTCTACAAACGCCACATAGAAACAAATACATAAATAGGCTGATAATCAAATTGCTCTTCTTCGCGTTGCGCTGTAGGGTAAAAATTATGAAAATATGGGTAAAAGCAGTAAAAATAAAATTTTATACTGTCAAAGAGGACTTCGCTATTTTCATTTCGTTTGCCAGCCTCAGCTCAGTCAATATTGCTATATACTGTCAACAGTGACAAAAAAACTTGGATCTAAGTGAAATATTATAAAATAAAGTATTGATTGTATGTATAAAAACAATAATGCAATTATATGATAAAAACATTAAATATAATAATAAAGTAAAAAATGGGTACGGACCAAGTGTCTGTAGTACTGTAAATAATGTCAATTGATTTTGGTTTTTTCCAGAACGGTAAGTTAGAGCTAAAATTTATTAAGACAACAATGTTAGATCAAAAAATTATGTATACAAAATGCCAACGCACTTTTACATTTAATAATCTTTTTCTGAAACACTTAGTTCTCTTTGCTTACCTGTTGTAAAATTCAATGATAACAAGTAAAAAGCAACTAGCTTAAATAAATATCTGTTGTGTGCACCTAAGGTCCAGCAGCCAAACAGTGACATATTTAAAACAATAATAGTAATCTTTGTTCAAGTTGTTTTAATTACTTTATACAACTAATTACTCAATAATAAATAAATGACGATGTATAAATAATATTCATTATTTAGAAGAGTCGATAGTAGTAGTAGTCGTAGAGTTTTTCGATAGCTTAAAAACTCCTTCCGTAAATTGTGAAAATCAAAATTGAATATGCTAATATCAAATTTTGATTATTAATTATTAATTTGCATATACGGTCAGTGCTAGTTCATTCATAAGCTAACTATGTCATATCACAATTCAAAATTAATTGGTTATATATATACTAGTTGTGGAAGATACGTTTGGTATATAAAATTGGAGATATTCTTTAATTATCGACAGACGTTCATTGGCGCGGAACAGGGGTGCTCACCACTACAATGGACCTTTCTGTATGTATAAGCAACTATCAAAACTATTTTATAATATTATTTTTAATAGATATGTATATAGCTTTAATAATCATTGTCCCGATGGCAAGAAATAAATTAAACGTAAACATTTATTTACAGATATTCTTAATAGCGCTGTTCTTAGCATTATCAGAAATTCAAGCAAAAGTATTGAAAGCGGGTCCAGAAGCAATTAAGGAATCATCTAACTCTTCAGCAGTTTCATCACAAAACACGCAAAAACGATATGTAACCAGGGAAATTATTCTATATCTAACGCCTAGCCAAATAGAAGCCTTGAAAGCGGGAAAGGGCTTAGTGAGTCCTCAGTCTTTACCAAAAGGTTTGGAGCAACAGCAGCTACGGGATCAATTGAGTTTTCGTGAACATGATGAACTTATTCGTCAACAGTTTGAGAATATAAAGGCCGCAAGGATAGCTTCATCTGAGAAATCTCAACACTTTAATGCGGAATCTGGTTCACAATTAACTCCTCTTATTGAGAATGATACCATTTTTAATAAAAATAAACAAAATAATCAAGAACTTGTTAGTGTTTGGAGTCAAAATCTGCCTAAAATTGAAGAGAAACGAATCTTTCAATATCTTTATCCCAACCAGAAGGAGGTAAAACCGCGTGAAAATCAAGAAAAAGGACAGCAAAGAGACGGCTGGTTGCCAATAAGTTCAGTCGCAGAAAGAAACGCTGAAGAAGAACGTTTAATAAACGAGCGAATACAACAACAATGGAAATCTTTATTAAATCAAAATAAAATTCAATTGAAGGCTTTATCTGCTCTATCACTAAAAGAGAATTCTGATGAACAATCATATCAAGTTCCAACCGAAAAGCCTTTGTTACAATTACAGTATGCTCCAAGACACAATGACCAGAAAAACGCTATTGAAATCGAAAAACTAATAAGACAACGTCATCGCCAGGAGTTAGAAAAGCAAAGTGCACTTGCACAAGCAGAAACCATAGCAAATTCACCACCAATATTAGTTCATCATGAGGTTAAGATTACTAAGCACCGGCCAGTTCCCGTGGTCAAACAAGTGAAAATAGAAGTGCCAACTCCTGTATTAGTTCCTGTTCCCGAACCATATGAAGTGAAAGTTCCCCATCCTTATCCTGTACCTTTAAAAGTCATCAAACAAATCCCTGTACCAGTTATACAAAAAGAAAAGGAATTAGAAAATTCAGCGCCTGTTGAAATAGAAAAACGCATTCCAGCATCCATTGCCAAACAGTTTTTTGCAAATGTAGATCGACCATATCTTGTTCATAGTATTGTTCCATTAGAAATTAATAAAGCAGTACCTATTGAGATATCAGTAGATAGAGCTGACAAATCATCTATCTTGCAGCAAATATGGAATTCCTAAATAATCTAATTCTATAAGGTACAAGTATTTTTAATTATATTTCAACTATTTCCACAGACTGTTATTCTTAGTTTTGTTATATTAAGGTAATAAAGAATTTCACTTAATTTACTGCTTTATTTAAATAACCTAACCTATTAATATTTTTAATATATGATATTAAAAGTACACAAGCATACATTCAGTATCTTTATATCATATATACAAATCACATAATGTGACAATAAATTTAAATTATTAATAAATATATGTAAATGCCTCATTATAAGAAATAGCAATTGTTTGAATTCGAGGACTTGCACTTCTTTTTGTAAAATAGTTCCACGCTACATACCGCATATAGCATTGTAGGGAATGTTGAGTTCCCCCACTGAAAACGCCATATTCGGAGGAAAATGGGAAATGGAAGTGGCTTAATGAGGACGGAGTGTCTTAACACCTGCCTGCCTACTCTGATATGAGCGGAATACAGCGTAAGTAAAGCTACTGAAAACAACGTAAGTAAGTATTGTAATAAAATACAAACGAAACATTGTAATTCTGTTACTTAAATTTTTAATACTGTACCTATCGATTTTATAGCGCAATAAAATTCTTGACTTCGCAAATCAATACACTCTAACGAGGCAATTACATATTTTTATTTATAAAGTATGACTTTGCAATAAAAAATATTTTACATATACCAAGATGACAAAGAGACGGATTTGTTTTTTATTTCTATGTTTTTTCGATTTCTCACTGTGTGGCTACCAGCCGGTAAAGTATTTAGAAGTGGTTTTCAAATCGAATTTTAGACTTATATTGAACTGCATTTAACAATTATGTGACTTTCACAAAATCAAGCTGTATTCCGCACACAGCACGGTAGGCAGAAGGAACCTTGTGTTACGACATTCCGTTCTCCACTTTCTGTCGAATTCAGGAGGCATTGCGTGTTGAGGGGCAGAACTTAACGCCGCACTTTGCCTAAACACCAGAACGAAGAAATGGAATTATAAACGTAAATAAATATTTCACTTCCTCGAGTGGGAATCGAACCCACAAACGTCGCGTTACAGTCACACCCTTGTCCCGCTGCCCCACGATGGCCTCACGGTAATTTTCATAAAATATAAATATAATTATAATTTATTTAATTAATCCTTCTAATTTTATGCTTCGTTCCTCTTATTTTAATCCATTGTTATATATTAATAAAGTTATGTTATTTACCTAGGAAGCAAGATATAGAGATGTAACCTTAATAACCCTGATAACAAGACAAATCGTTACGTTGAGTTTTGAAACTTAACATGAAATATCCTGAAAATTGGGCGGAAATTGGTTAAACGTAATGTCTTAGCACAGGCTTCTTCTGCCTCCTCTTATAAGCATCATGCGTAAAGCTAAAAAATAAAACCTTTTTTAAATAGTATCTTTCATAGTATATTTTATTATGAATTTATTTACATCCTACCTGAAATACGCCAATATATATTAAACTATAAAGCTATAATTTATAAAACGAAAACTTTAGGAAGAACTATATATGTTGTAATATATTATACAAATATAGTAATTAAGACAATAGCAAAATAATTATAGACAGGAGAAGAAGTTCAACCGGGCAGCGTATTGTTACCAGCGACTAGACGAGGTCGTTACCTAGCTAATATTGTGAGAAGACAGGCTGTCGTAAGTTATCCTAATATAAAGTTTTTAATTTGTATATGATATAAATATTTATAATTGCACAATTCTGCTTCCACAATAATGGAATATAACATGAATAATAATTACTTAGCATTTGCTATCTCAGAATAATATAATCCATAATGGTAAAACATTTTTCTAGGATGGAACGGGTATAAAATTTAATAAGGACGCTGACAGGGTAAGCTTCAATATTTAATCGTAACTTAACTTACTTATGCTAAGTTTAAATTTCAAACTCTGCCAAAAATATTATATAGGCTTAAAGTATAAATGTTATATTAAGTAAATTATTAGGAACGGAAAAACTAAGAGTATACGTATATCACAAGAAGGTTTTCACAATTTCAAAAAATTGTTTTATGAAATTTGTGTGAAATAAAATAAGGTCGTTTTTTTACACTTTCGAATGGCATAAAAATATAAAGTACATAACGACATTAAACGAATAACCTATAAGCCTATAATATATTACTATGTAATTATAAAAAAAATAGATTAACATGATCGTTTTATATAAAATAAAAATGATAATAGATGAACGCAGAAGCCAAGAAAAAGGTAGATGTTTTATCAGAAGAACTCCTCCCATACATAATAGCAGAACAAGAGAGACGCACAACACTTTACAAAAGAATAATGACGGCTATACAAAATGGTGAAAAAGGCATCACAATCGCAGAGATAAGAAACAAGCCACCTCTGATGATAAGAAAAGGTATTTGCTATATATTATAATATATTATATACATAAGAATGATATCTATATGATTATCATAAGATCAATTAATTTATAATTAAGGTCACTGGATATTTAAAAATGCGGTAGGTCTGTGAAAATATTAATGATTATGAAAGTATCAAGTAAAGCTAATGATATTAAATAATTATTTTCTATCACATTAGGTATGCTATACCGTTGTCCTGCAAACAGAGCCCCCAAAGAGCCAGATGGTTCTGGTATGCTGATGTGTGAAGAGGAGATAGAGCCTACTCAAATTATGTACGACTCTTGCCTCAGTGCCGAGGACAAGGAACTCTATGTTGCTGAAAATAAATACTTCTTTTGCAATAGTAAGTAAAAAAGATAAGACAGAAAAAGCTAGCTAGTTTTTTCCTAATAGGTGCGAGGGAGTGCCTCGCCTACAAAACATTGTATACTTATATATTTACCTTTTTTATTTTTCTTTTGAAATATATTTTTAAGTACAGTCCGCGAGGCATACGCTGAGCTTCGCATTTGTGTAAGTTTGCATAGACAGTTTAGGTGTGACGCCGGCTTAAAATAAAACACATCCTTTGCTTGGTTTAAACTGTTTAATAATCATCATCGAAATCATTGTACAAAAATGAAAAAGTAAACTTGAAAACGATGCAAGTCGGACGTAAAATAATTTGTGTTTTTGTTTTTTTACTGATGACTAATGACTTTATACATTACTGATACTGAATACTGTTGTACTCGTATGTAGGTAGTTTGGTATAATAATAAAATCAGTTGTGTCACCGACTCGGCCTTGTTTTGTTGCTCCCTTATATATTACCCTTTAATTACCGTAATATCTAACTGGCGACGAGTGTAAAAGTTATAATTATTGTGTATAATTATTGTGTATAATTATTGTGTATAATAATGCCTATCGGAAAAATCGAATCTTTTGATTTATCGAGCAAAAAATGGTCGGCATATATAAGACGCGTGGAACAATTTGTGGCATTAAACAAAATTGAAGACAGTTAAAAAGTGGCTACATTAATAACATTGGTCGGCGAGCCTACTTATGACTTAATGTGTGATTTGTGTGCACCTCATAACCCGGAGGCAAAATCATTCGAGGAGTTAGTGAGGTTAGTCGGTGAACATCTCGAGCCGAAGCGGTCCGACATTGCAGAGCGACACGTGTTCCGCTTGCGCCGGCAAGGGGAGGCAGAGTCACTCAGCGATTACCTTCAAGCGCTTAAGCATTTAGCGAGCACGTGTAATTTTAGATTTAATCTGGAAGAAAATCTGAGGGATCAATTTGTATCTGGCTTGAAAAGTGAAGAGATGCGGTCTCGTCTGTTTGCTGAGTCGGACCTTACTTATAAAAGGGCTGTCGAGCTGGCGTTGGCGTTAGAAGCGGCGGAGAAGCATGCGCAGGTTAGCTTCGCGAGCGGGAGCGATAGCGGACAGATTTGCGCTGAGTCATTGCATCGAGTAGCGGCGGAGGCGCGCGCGCACCTGCGGTCGCGTGGCGGCGACGCGGGGACACGCGCGGCGCGCTCACCTGGGCCGGTTGAAGCGGCTTCGAATCCTGGTTGCTGGCGTTGTGGACGATCGCATCGCGCTAATTGGTGTCGTTTTAAAAATTATACTTGTGATGAGTGCGGGCAAAAAGGGCATTTAAAATCGATGTGTCGTGTTAACCAAAGTGAAAATAAATTCAAAGGTCGCACGCAGTTTAAAGTACACAACTATTTGGATGGCGATAATAGTTCCGACGGTGATCTGTACAGTCTCAATGTGTGCGGGCATAATGATCGGCCATATTGTGTACGCGTGCAAGTGAATTCTCAGGTTTTAATGTTTGAACTGGACACGGGCAGCAAGTTATCTACGATTAATTATGATTGTTATGAGAAGCATTTCAAAAATATTACCTTGTATAAAAATAATATTCGTCTACGTACGTACACTGGAAATTTAATTGAACCGTTAGGTTACCTGTTAGTTGATGTTGTATTAGGCAAATATAAAGCTATTAAATTAAAATTATTTGTAATTAAAAATGGGGGGCCACCGCTTCTCGGTCGTTCTTGGTTAAGACATTTAAATATTAACACAGTGCAGATTGATGACATTATTTATAGTTTAAGGGAATCTTCTCTGGTTGATAATTTACGTCGAGAATTTCCTTCCGTATTTAGTTCTGGATTAGGTACATGTATTAAACAAATTTCGTTAAAATTAAAACATAAAACTCCGGTTTTCCTTAAAGCTCTATCTTTACCTTTAGCGTTACGCGAGCCTGTGGAACAAGAGGTGAACCTTGAAATTTGAAACTTGAAATTTTATTTTTGAAAGTTATTTTTAATTCTACATTTGATACTTACACAAATATAAAGCTCAGCTTACGCCTCGCAGACTGGGCTTTTAAATATGCATAATTTAGAAGTTAGTCTAGTACAACGTCGTAATTTAGTGTGCCTACGCATATCATTTACGCCTACAGAGTTATTTAAGCGATATTGCTGTTTTTGAATATATGAAAGTATAAATAATAAGAATGTTGGGATGTTTATATAAAACCTGTTTTAAGTTAGTGTGCTGTACGTGCTTATTAATATCTTTTCTTCGCAAAAACATCTGTAGATCATTTAATATATCTACACTGATATTACAAAAGATGCAGAAATATTTAGTAGGACGCGCTAATAGGTTATATTCAATGACGCTATGGCCAACATGAGCGGAGAAACAACCAGCCACAGACAAAATCTAGTTTAATATACAAACCTTACATAAAAATACTATATATATACCAGCTGTAATAAACCCCGTACCAACATGTTAATATGGATTGAATTTAAGGCTTAGCGGAATTTGATGCTTTTTTATAAATATTAATATTTTATTTTACAGGACATAAAATAGAAGGTCCAGACTTACCCCGGAATGGAACCACTGTCATTGGCTGTGCACCAATCGAGAGGACTTCTCTCAATTATACTACTAGTAAATGTGCTTTGGAAGACACTGATGATGTCGTGGTTCATTATCGATACTACCCTGATAGAGTATGAAGACTTTAAAAATCTCAATTTTTGAGAAATATATATTTTTATCTATTTATACTTCTTCTTCCTCCTGGCATTAACCTTGGCTCTTGCCAGGTTCTTCTTACTCAATCTGCTCACCGGTCTGTTGCGTAAACTTGTCTAATTTTATTCTATTTTTGCAGACTTATAAATTTGTGACAGAATTAGATCCGGACAGAGAAGTATGTGATCATTGGAATCCATGTCAAATCGGATATATTTACAGTCTGCCTTCACCAGATCAAGCTTTACTAGCAAATGAATTATGGCGTGAGTATATAACAAAATTTAAAGATTTTGTAAATTTTTCGGTCATCTTTTTATGTACTAATCTGAAATCTTCTGTATAATCCAGAATAGGCAGAGAAAACTTTAAAAAAAACAATGGTCATAGCCCATATCCTATACAACATTTAAGTATGAGTCTTTTAAAAATAAACTTTTAAAAAATATTTTATAACAAACAAATTACGCCAATTTCTAATAATTACAAAAAAATATATTTTTATTACATTAGTTTTTTTTTATTTACAGATAACTACGGTAATTTTTATATAATTAATACAATTTATGTTTTGACTTGTACGAGGTAATAGGAAATAACGTTTAATGACTTCATGTTACAGCTGAACGTAAGTAACATTTTTCACCGTTTCCTAGATATTTATGCACAAATGTTTCCGTTATGAGATACCAATTTATAATGATTTTGTCACAAAAAAATATCAAAAATATAATAATTTCAATTGCAAAATTAGTAAATATATATATTACTTAACTTAGGTTCTCCATTTTCCGCCAAATTCTGAAGGCATTGCGTGTCGAGTACTGCTTGTGTACGCTTTGTCTCAAATATTTAATTTCCTCGAGTGAGAATTGAATCCACATCTTGCAGTCACGACTGGCCTGGAAATTTATATACAGGAATGTAGAAATGAAATGTTTCTTTTAAAATATGTACTATAAATTAATATATACTCTAGGTTAGTTAATTGAACAAAAATTACACATCCATACCTATATTATAAATTCCAAAGTAACTCTGTCTGTCTGTCTGTCTGTCTTTTACGCAATTAGGGCCAAACCACTAATTTAATTGTCATAAAATACTCATATAAAGGGTACCACTTGAGGGTCTCGGGATGAACCTACTTTTTTTTCTCATATTTGTAATATTTTCGACTTATACCAATATATTAAAATACTTATTACTTTGACATGCAATTTATTCCGCCATGTTAATAACAACCGTCGTTGCTAAGCAACGATTTGCAAGAAACTTGTTTTGCTTAACGCATCTCTCTATTGAAAACTGAAAATAATTTCATAAATATATTTAATAAATATTCGTATAGTTCAAGCGGGCGTAGCCGCGTTCGGGTCCACTAGTACTACCATATATGAATAATGTTGTGGAATTTTTGTACTATCTGAATATGATATAAAGTTTCGGAGCCATGATTTTTAATAGATATGATATTTTTGTAGGCAATGATGGTAAGTAAATTTTTTCGTATATATTTTGAGTTGCGAAATATACATTTCATTTCATTCATTTTGACGTATTTTTGTAGAATATGAACGTAAGTAATAATTGTAATAGTTGTATAATATTCCAGTATTTATTAAACTGTTTTTTTAAATAATTTTAGTATTAAATAATTAATATATTAATTCATTTATATTAGTTTTTTTAATAATTTGATGATTCGTTTTTTATGTTTTCTTTTATTTTAGGAGATGGTATGTTACTTTGTATATTTATGTATATCTAATTTAAAATTATACTTTGAATATTATATTATTATTCACAAACGTTTATGTTTTTAGAAATTGTACCACGTGAGTATTTTTTTGTTAAGAATGAAAGTTTTTTACTGTCCATTTTAAAATATTTTATCTTTTTTTTGTGTAAATATAAAATAGTTTATTTACTCTACAAAATCCAGTAAAGAAAAAAGCGAATTCTATTTTTTATAATTAAATTTATTATTTCAATTTTCATACATATTAACATTAAAATATATGTAAGAAGAAGGTAACAATAGAGATTTAGTTTTAATTATCATTAGAGTTAAATTTTGGATATTATTACATATTTACTTTAGAAATTCAAGTCGCACTAACTAAATAACTGTATTTTTATATTTGAAGCGATACCTGGTAAGTTATTATATTAATTAGGGTCAGAGTCTTTAAACAAATATATAGTTACATACGAAAGAGCTTGTAAGGCCAATCATGACGCAAGGGCCAAGTGCTACTGTAAACGTGATAGGTTGTAAGTCATCAGACTGGGAATCGTCCCACTCTATGAAATGAAATATTCAATATTTTAGTCTCCTCCTTCTTTTCTTGTTGAATTCCTTCCCTTATAGCGTTACCAAAAAAAAGAAAACACTTATAAAAATAAATGTACAAAAAATATAAATATACTTTTAAGGATTTTCTAAGTATCAGTTATGTCTTTCCAAGAGAAAATTCCAAGAAAATCTTGTTCTAAATATTACTCGTTTACTATATACTCGTAGACATATACGAGTATGTTGTGACCAACTAAAACGTTCTCGCAAGTATTGCTGGCACTAATAAAAAAAAACTTACAAATAAAAATCAACTTCAACTAGTATTTAAGTGTTCCCCACTTTCCACTGAATTCAAGAAGCATTGCGAGTTGAACGGCGGAACTCAACGCCGAGCGTTGCCTCGACACCAGAGCGAAGGAAGAATATGTAAAATTAAATTACAATAAATAATTTCCATTTTAAGTTGACAGCCACATCGAATATGTTCCTCAAACTGCTAAAAACTATACCAGTAGCACTAGAAGAGTTGTTATACCCGAGGGTTATAAATTTGATTCTATTCAATTTCATCATATCGAATCTCATGTAAGATTTGCTTATATAATTCAAATAAATTATTTCTAAAATTCTGTATTTCCAAATTATTAATAAATGTTATATGTTTTTAGGAGAAAACTATCAAAGGTACAGATTGGGTAAGTTTTTACCGAATATTTATTTATTATGTATGTCAAAAATATCAAGCTTTAAATTTATGATACACAAAAATTTGCAAGAGTTTTCAATTAAACTTAAGATATCGTAATAATTACAGTTAAAATTAATTTGTCTCGTTGAAAGTTTAATCTTATTGGGATAAAATAAAAGTACTTTCGTTAAAAAAAATGTAATGCAAATAATACTTTTACGGAAACGACACTATCGTTAAATTGGAATAATTTAGTTTTAGGAAAGAAATTAAGATTATTTTAATTCCTTTTCCATGAAATTGATTTTATATGATATAAATGTAAATTTGTAACGTCACAAAGAAAAATACGTTATTTTGCTGTTACTTTCAATAATTTAAAATTGTCACTAATTTATTAATAGTGACCTATTAAACTGTTTATTCCAGACACCTTTGCAAGCTGAATTTTTGACAACGAAAATCAGTACTAATGGCAGGTTTCTGAAGGTTACCTACCATTTTCCTACCTGGGCGAAAAAACATTACGGTGCTTATAGAGTAAAAGCTACAAAGAAAGACGCATCAAATACTACATGGATTGATGAATTATATTTATGTTAGTGATTTATATAATTAGTTATTTTATATAATTATATTTATAGTAGATAGATATCCAAAAATATTTAAATGTAAAGAATTAGAAACGGAATATAATTATTTTTTTTATTGATGAACACTATTGATTCGTACAGGAGTGTTCATTATGCACTGATGACTATTTTTTTAGATTTTTTCTTTAAATGTTTTCACTTTTTTAACATTTTTAAACTGTTATTCTAAACTTAGAAATGTTTTGATTTACATTTTGTATTATTTTTTTATGTTTATTTATACGTTTTCTAAAAAAGTATATTTATTTATTCAATCTAGTATATTATATCTGATAGAATGGGTTTGTTTCACTTAATATTAGTAATATAAGTATAGATGTCAATATCATATTGACATCTATACTTATAACAACAAATAAATTAATATTTTACATTTTCCCAAGCCGAGGCCCTGGTTTCTCTTAGTAGAAAAATATAAATTTATATTGCTATAATAAACTAAAAAAATAAAAATATATTCCTCATAGATCCATCATCTGCCAGAATGGCAGGTCGGACTTTGGAGATTCTCCAGGGTCAGAGGCCCAACAGTACTGAGATTCCATATCGATGTGACTATTGTCGCCTGCTCGGTATCATGGTGCGACCGGCTGATGGCAACATTTATAACCTGGATACCTCCAAGTACAGAATTAGGGAATATACTGACAGGTGTGGTTTAGTACTAAATGTTCCTAATACTGTCTCTAGGTTTACGCTTTATCCAGAAAATAGCAGGGTAGACAGACATGACCTAATATCAAGACATTTCACTGTCCACCAGAATCTCTGGTGAGAATCAAGTCCGCGTACACTTCGTATTAAGTGGTGGAACTCGTTGCGAAAGTCTTTTCTTGAATGAGGCACTCGGCAATCTAGTAACATATGAATCTAATATCATCATAATCTTTTGAGAAATCAGGAATTTCTTCTCTTAGGATTCTTATGTTAATTTTAAAGATTTTTACTTTTTTGATTTCAATAATCAGTAGAAAAATATTTGTTTTTGAATATTATTTATTGAACATTTCATTTAACGGTTTTATATGTCCCTTTTTCAGACAAGGAAGACGGTGAGTACAGTGACTTTTGAATAATAAATAATAATCTATATATATAAAAGGACTTGTCCTCACTGACTGAGGTAAGACGCACGCACAGCCGTAACCGCTGATGGTAGAAACATGAAATTTGGACAGATGTTTACTTTCATAATCTGGACATCCACTAAGAAGGGATTTTGAAAAATTTTAATCCTAAAAGGGTAAAATAGGGGTTCAAAGTTTGTATGGAAAAAAATTTAAATCGGCACCGATTTTTATAAAATTAGAAATTTAGATTTTTAAAAGTATTTAATTGAACACGTGTTTCATCGTTTTCTAGAATTCTCCCTCTAAGGGTGCAAATAAAGGGTTGAAAGTTTGTATGGAAAAATTCTTAAATCGCCACCGATTTTTATAAAATTTAATATTTAGACTCTTAAAAATATTTAATTGAACATGTGTTTCATGGTTTTCTAGAATTCACCCCCTAAGGGTACAAATAAGGGGTTGAAAGTTTGTATGGAAAAATCTTTAAATCGCAACCGATTTTTATAAAATTTGAAATTTAGACTCTTAAAAATATTTAATCGAACACATGTTTCATGGGTTATTAGAATTCACCCCTAAATACGCAAGCGAAGCTGCGCGCGTCCGCTAGTAATATATATTATTGTAAAAAGAAAAAAAAATCCGTTAAACATTATTTCTTGTTATGTCAATAGTATAACAAATAAAATTTTTTTTTCAATGTTTTAAGACAACAGTTAATAGCAATAGATGTAGAAGGAAACACTCATCTTGATTTTGGTGATTACTTTGCAATTCTACAAAACAAAGACGGTGGAGAAGAACGTTTAAGAGTTTTAACTGTGTTATGTGAGTGCATAAATTACTTATGATTTATTAATATAAATGCTTAACATATAGAGAAGCCATATATTTATAGATTTTATGACACTCAGCCCAAGAGCTCGACTCAATTTATGGACTATCGCAGATTAAACGGAGTGTCTTAATATTCGATTCTAAGAGAAATTAGGGGGAGAAAATAATTAGGGACTAAGTTTCTTAGGAATAATATGATTAGTAAATTCACTGGATCTGACCGGGAAAGAAACAACAGTTTTATAATCGCATTCTATTCTTTATTTACTTTGATACGAAACTTATCTATCTCTATGGCAAAAAGCGCGGTGTTGAGTTCTGCCCCTCAATACACAATGCCTCCAGAAATCGGCAGAAAGTGGGGAACGGAGTGTCTTAACACTAGGTTTCATCTGCCTACCCTGCTGTGTGCGGGATTTAGTGTAAAGCTGAAAAAAAAAACAATTCTAAACTATTCTATGGTTCACATTAGTAGTATGCTACTACTGTGAACCATAGAAGTACTTTACTCTATATTTTAATTGTTTTCGTCTTTTCAGCTCCAGGTAAAGCAAAATGCATTGCTAAATGTAAACTATAATGATAAACCTGTAAATTTACAATTTCATGTACGATTTTATTCGTTTACAGAAAAAGGTAAATTTGTATTAATTTATTTACTTGCAAATATAGAGATGCTTTTGAAATTTTATAGAAATTACCGTATACGAGTACAAGTGAAATAAATTCATTTTTGTGTTGTATTGCAGATACTGGTAAGTAATTATAGAAATAATAGATAAAAATCTCTTTTCTTACAATAGTATCAAAAGTAGCAGCTTATAAACAACAAAAAAAACAATATAGAAAAAAAATGTGCCTTCGTTTCTACCCATATTGCACTGATGGAACATATCACGTATATGATGAAAATGGACAGAAAATGAGGACCAGTATCATTAATATCGTAATAAAAACTGTATTTCATTCACCATTCGTTAAAAAAATATTTAAAAAATGTAATTTATACCCACAGCGAACGGTATGTTATTCTATTTCTTTTATATATGGTTAATTACTGCTTCTATTGTTATTTTACCATTTATATTTTTCCAATTCTTGAATTAATTCTTATGAAGAAAAGATTCTTATGTTTAATTATTAATTTACAAAAGTTATTCATGTTAATTTACTTGCAGCAATAAAAATCACTCGCCTTACAATTTCTAACGAAGTTGGCAAGCATTTTGAACAAAATCTCAATTATGACTGCGACGACTGTGTCATTATGGACGTGCTCTGCAACGGGGAGAGTTTGCTCACTAGTGGCAGAGTATCCATTATACCTGTTGCTAAAACGATCAACTTTAATTTTCCTAGGTATTTTTTTTATGAAGCATAATATTAAGTTCTACGATTTTTTTATTTCATTTCTTAATTTTAGTTAATTTAATGTATATTAGAAGTACCCTTTTAACGTTGATATATGTGCATACACCATACTCAGCTAGGCTATTTTTAGGGTTCTGTGCCCAAAAAGGGAAAACTGAACCCTTATGGAATGACTTTGTTGCCGCTTCTCAGTCAAGACCTATCTTGAGATAGCGTGGAGGTATTAAGCTGAAATTAATATCAAATATTCAGGTCTATGGGCCCTTCAAGCACAGAAAGAATAACGAATGGACGGAAAGTGGTCCTATAAGAGTTCCATAATAAAATATATAAAACGTTTTTACAGATTTGAAGACAATTTATCCTGTGTATACATGGGATATTTCAATAAAAGTGGAACGTTATTTAGTAAAATTATAGCAGTTATTGACAGTGAGTTTAAATTTTTGGTTAAAATAACTTTTAATAATTTTCAAATATATTGTTATATTTTATTATATGGTTTTTTATTTCTCCCTTCCAGACAATTGTAAGTGATGCCTTTTTTTAAAGTATAATAAACATATCGTTATAAATATGTATGGCTTATTATTTTTTATTTTATTTTAGCGCCTGGTAAATATAATTTATTTAATTAAGTATAAATCTTGTTTTATAATTTTTGAAAAATAAATTATCCTAACATATATCTTATTTAGGAGTCACAATAAGAAATGTGGATATTAAAGATGCTCCCAAGGAAGGCGAGCCGTTTGAACATGAAATTCAGTATGCATGTGAAACTTGTTCTGTAGAAAAAGTGAGCTTTTTATAAAACTATATTTATACATATATGTTAATTAAATAGATTATGTTAAGATTACATAAATCAACGGAATAAGATTTAAAATTGCTTCTAAAAGATAAAATTGTAGCTTATAGGATTATTAACAATTTAAATTATTATAGAGAGATCCATATGTTAAAAGCCTATAGATAAATTTCTTAATATCTTAGCATGCATTATCAAATAGTCGACACATTATATTTTGCAAGCACAAAAATATCCACTGATATTCAGAATTATTATCATATTTCTTAAGAAGAGGTCCGGGTTCAAATCCGGTTACGTTAATTTTTTTATACGTTTCTAAAAAAGTATTTATCTGAACTTAACTTAAAAATGCTTAATCTATAATATTAAACAAAAATGTTATTAAATTGTAGGCCTACGTGAATGGAATACCATTGGAGACGTCGTACAGAAGAAGTAGTGTTGGGCCAATAGCGTTTTATGTCGTAAGTTATTTACGAATATAATATGATTATGATATTTGCAAAAGTTATTTCCTCAAGTTACAGTAAGTAGGGATGATTCTGAGTATGCTTGGAGTTGTTAGTTTTAACAGGGGAAGATGAAAAGAAATATATATAATAGAAACCGTTCCGTTAGTCAGAATATAATATTAAAAAAATAATATAATAAATAATTTATTTGGAGGACGAATTAATCGTCCTTAATTTCCCTGTTCTCTAAAAAGATATTAAAATAAAATGTTAAAATGAAAAAAACTGTATAACTAAAATAAATATTCGTGTTATGTATATCTCATATATAACAATACCTTACCAATCGGAACGGAAGGCGTTCAAAATCTATATAATAATACTTTTGTAACAGAATTTATAGTTTATCTTTAAAGATTATTAATAAATACTATAAATTATTATTATCTAAAGTATAGAGAGATTAATGTTATATAATATACATAAAATTACAGGTAACCCCATCTTCTATTCTAATCCGCATAACAGAGTACACGCCGATATTTGAAGGGGTTTACCAAGCTGTTTTTACTACCGATGGTGAAACTATAACAAAAACTATTTTAGAAATAAGGCAAGTATATTTCTGTTTTTTTGTTATGTTGACTTGATTTATAAATGAATCTGAATATTCAACTTCATACAGTTCATTTCCAATTTTATTTCATAAGAAGTAAACATTTCAATTTTCATTTTGCCTTTGGTCTTTAGGGAGAAGTCTAACGAAGTCGCACCAGATGAGAGTAAAACAACTCCAGGTAGCGTATTCGTTAGAATAATATGAAATAATTCGTGTTCATATCCTTTGTATTATTAACTGATGGTTTTATTTTTATTTGATTCAAGACGGATCGTCATCATCATCAGCAGCACCGATTTCATCAACAGGCACAGATGATGGTATATAATATATTTCACACTAAATATATTGTTTGTACAATACTTTTATGTGAAATTTCAATTTTTATTTTAACGTATTTTTCGAATTTTATTTCATAATTTCCCATTTTCGCAGAATTTTGGAGGCATTGCGTGCTGAGTTCCGAAATTCAACGCCACGCTTTGCCTCGACGCCAGACCAAAGAAATGAAAATATTAAATATTTAATTTCCTCGAATGGGAATCGAACCCGCAACCTGTCGCGTTTAATTTATAACTGGCCTTGTTAATACGTTTGTTATTTAGTTAAAATAATATTTTATTATATGACTTGGTATTATAAAGTAATATGAGTTTAAACTGCAGGTACACTAATTTCAACAACCGCAGAAGAAACTGCCAGTTCAGCTCCACCTGAAAGCAAAGTATAGGGAAGTTACTTTAAAGGAATAAAATATATGAGATATTGTATGCAAGCTTTTATTTTCGTGAGGAATGACCATATATACGTACATACATTTGTCCATATGCAATTACATCCACATCGTATTGTTAATTAATATTTAACTATTATTATTACCGTTTATTAAAAATGTTTAAATTTTCATTTCTTCGCTTTCGTGTCAAGGGAAAACGCAGCAGCATAGGGTTCCGCTACTCCACACACAATGGCCCCAGAATCTGGCGGAAAATGGAGAACAGAGTGTTTGCCCTCTGCCTATTCTGCTGTGTACAGGATACAACGTAAAGCTGAAAAAGAATGTAAATTGCAGTTGATTATATTTGTTGAATATTTCATTATTTAATTTCATATTTCATTATTTAAATTAACGATTCATTAAAATATTTCTATTATAACTCATGACAATCGATCAATCAAAGTATAAAATATGTATGACATTGCCATTAATTATTTATTAGCTAAATAATTTATTAGGCTATTTTAGCTATGAAAAAAGGATGTTTTCAGCAAATATATTTTTCATTCTTGCATTGCAAATTCGACTAATACGTGTCTGATATTTTGAGTCTTGCGCAAGTATAAGAAATCGAAACATAATTAATTTATTCTAAATATTACTAATCGAAAGTAGTTGGGGCTCGTATGAAAAATTTTGGGTATAAAAAAGTCGTGAAGTTTTTAATCTACAACAGATATCCCCCTGCACGGATCGAAGAGTGCCGTTAGCTTCAAAGATGCAGTGGTCTGTAAGTATCTATTAAATGAAGTTAGTAGTACATATATTTATAATATATATTATTTTACATAATTCTCAGCAAAAATATTTATTTCATTCATAAATATTAGTATATTTTACACACGATAAGATATACAAATATTAAATTTTAATTTTTTTTTTGCAGATATATTTGATTTTTGCTTTAGTGGCTTTTGGTGCAGCAAAGCAATTAGATTCTGGACCTAAGATTTCAAAAGAAGCATCCCAGTCTTCCGATTTATTTAAAAGCCCAGATAAAAGATATGCTACAAAAGAGATAATTTTATATCTTACTCCAAGTGAAATTAAAGCTTTGCAAGCTGCGAAAAATTCAGAAAGTAAAGAATCATCAGTCGAAAATAAAAAAGAAGAGCAACAATTATCTCTTCAAGATTACAACGACGAACAACAAAAAAATGCTTGGTCACAGTATTTCAAAGCACTTCAAGCTGAGGAGCCTAATCAAGAGTGGCAAAATACATATTATTCCAAAGATAAACCTGTTTTTGAAAATCAAGCCGACAGTGTAGATGCATACAGTTTTAACTTTGAACAAAATTCAAAAGAACAACAACAAAATATTGATAAAAATCAAAAAGAACGAGAACGTCAAGAATCTGAGTGGATCTCATTCAATAGTGCTGCTGCTAAAAAACAAGAAGAAGCACTTTTACAGGACCAACTTCAACAGCACTGGAACCGAATTTTGAATCACAACCGTGCTCAATTAAGAGGTTTGTCTGCAATTAATAACGAACAAATAAATTCTGAATCCTCTGATGACGGAGAAAAACCAGCCAGACCAGAAAATTGGCCGCCCGCTCCCAAAAATCAAGAAGATATGAAATCTGATTTAGAAAAACAAATTGAGCTTATTTTAAAGGAAGCATCCGATTTTGAAAAACAGAGTAATAGGGACCAGGCTGGTCGCCTCTACCAAAGACCACCAATAGTGATTCATAAAGAAGTCAGAGTTACCAAGCACCACCCAGTTCCTGTAGTCGAAAAAGTAAAAGTGCCAGTGCCTCGGCCAATTCTTGTACCAGTACCTGAACCTTATGAAGTTAAAGTTCCGCATCCGTACCCTGTGCCATTAGAAGTTGTCAAGCATATACCTGTGCCAGTTATTAGAAACAAGTAAAATTTAAATAATTTGTTTAACTCATAAAAAGGCTGAAATATCTGTTCATAGTTATCAAAATATTAGCAGTAAGTGTTATATTGAGTAGAAATTTTTAAATGTTTTGTGTTAATATAAAATTTTCACTCATTGAAATAAATTGATCTTTAAATAAAACGTGGATATTTTATTACTCCAATTTTCCATATATTTCCATATATTAAGAGTATTATAACATAAAATATTTTTTATTTCTTTAAAATCAGTTTGTTCTTGTAAAATTTTGTTGTTTTCATAGTTCTATACGTTTTATAATTGAAAAAAAATATATTAACCTTTATAGGATTTTATATTGCGATCGCGTGAAGGTATCAAGCTCAAATTGAAATCAAATATTTAGGTCCATGGTGCATCGTTGTTGCTATATTCTGTATGAGATTCATCGCATAATCAAAACCTACAGGCACTATCCGTAGATAAAATATGATATAATAGAGTTATAAAATATGGCAAGAAGCGCGAACTTATAATACAAAACAAGAAACATACCAGAAAAATAAAAAAAATATAGATATTTCAGGAAAAAACAAAAATAATAAGTATATTTGCGGTTCATTTCATACTAACTTTATAAATTTTATTTGACTGCGTCATAAAAACCTATAGAATCTTTACTAATATAATAAAGCGGAAGAGTTTGTTTGTTTGTTTGACCGCTAAGATCTCTGGATGTACTGGTCCGATTTACTTTGTTTTTGTTTTGTATGAATGCTGCATTCTTCAAAAGTGCTATAGGCTATATAACATTACATTACACATATATACTAATGTATTAAAATACTTATTTCTAATTTCTAATTTGACATGCAATTTATTCTGCCATGTTAAAAACAACCGTCGTCGCTACGCGACCCTTACCCCGACATTTTGATATTCATCCTTATGAAAATAAATATAATAGTCACTCTTAACATTTTATCTAGATTGAAATTAAAGTTTACTGTATAACATTGTAATAAATAATTAAGGAGATGTCACTGATTCCAAATGACCTAGCCTTCGGGCGGCATAGTATGACCGACGCGAACGGGCAGATGATGTTGACGATTTTATAAATTTTCATACATTTTCGACTAATATACAAAAATGTTTAGTCGATATGTATGTACGCACGTACAGAAAACTTAAGGTGCTTTTTCTAATATTAAGAATATCCTTTAGTTTCTTTTACTTCTTTTGTTGGTTCATTTCAATAACTCAGATATTTTTTCTAATAATATGTCTCTACTTATTATTATTCTTTTTGATTATTAATATAGGCTTACTATATTTTCTTACTAATTCTGTTGAAAACTAAAAATAGTTTCATAAATATATTTAATAAATATTCTTATATTTCAAGCAGGCGTAGCCGCGTCCGGGTCCGCTAGTATAGAATATTTCTCGTAGATCTATAATTATGAAGCTTGGCAATTAGAACGTGCAGTACTAGGAAAGGAAAACTATTTTAAGAATAAAATCGATTACAAACTTATGATTGTAGCTAATTTCATATAATTCGAGTATATCCGCTCGCAAACTTTATTTGTAAGTTGTACATCCCATTAACGTCCAGTCCAGACATTGGTATGAATTCCTTGATAGGCAAGACCGACTCACACTTGACCAGTTTTTTTAATTTTGCATTACAGTTTCAATCTTGAATCAGTTTAACTTGTAATGCAAAAGTTATTATAAAAATATATAAAAAGTACCTATTACTAATAATAAGGAATTTCTCTACTTTATCTTTCTTTTTTTTTAATTAGGTATAAAAAAAATTAAAAATTTTGATATTCATACAGACAACTAAATTCTTTTTTATTTCAAATGTATTTATAGTAATATAGGAAGAGCTGGAGGCAGCCAGATTATCGTTACGTTGTAACCTGAAAGTTCGTATCGTTAGTAAAAAAGTTGCAAAAAATACTACCCAACTTTTGTTAAACTATTAAGCTCATTTTATATATATTTTTAGGAATAATAATAGAAATGACATTATCCATTGCTAGATACCAAATTCCTCATAAGATATACTTAGATAAGTGCCTATAAATATAATATAGCAAAGTTACTATACCATTTTTTTAATATGAAGTGTGTTTGCGGGTGCCCTAAGAGTAACCCCAGGATATCTGGCAGGTGACAGCGGCCCGCAATAGGCCCGGGTCTTCCACCGAAGCATCGTTGTAGTATGCGCGAGCGATCCTGCGGCGTCTCATATAGGTGGAGAGGGTTTCCGCTGGGTTTTAGTAGGTACGATCGGATTCATCGGTGAGCCCTAGTATTGCCCCAATGTAAGACACTATTTGCCTTCCGCTGAAGCGGTCTGCGTCAAAGCTTGAATGTCAAAAGTTTAAACAACGAGCATTCTCAAAAATAACTTCTACAACATTGGAATTATAATACGGTTCAATATAAAGCGTTTTATAACTAAAGGGGAGGAGAACAGTATATTAGTCAAATTAATAGAATAAGAAATAAAACTGCAAGGTACTTTCAAAATTTGAATTTCTATTTACAAAATACAAAAAAAATCTATGGCTTAAATAATAAAATATGCAGCTAAGTTTAATAAACCATTCTTTATCTCATTACAAATAAATCAGATGTAATTATGAGAATATATAAACCAGTATTTGTAAAAAGCTATTATGTTAACGAAAGTGGTCGAAATGGCCTGAACAAGTATTGAAACTGCTATTATTTAAAACCGGTTTGATGGTTAGATATTTTAGTACCTGAAATGAATTTTCAAAATTATAAATGTAAATATTTATTTGAGGCAAAGTCGTGGGTTCGATTCCGATTCGAGGTAAATATTTAATATTTCTATTTTTTAGAAGAGATTTGTAAATATACTAAATAATAATACTAAATTATTTACTTTTAATAAAATTTGTAAATTGCCTGCTCTAAGACTATTGGACATTTCCGGTAGTTCTGAAAATTGAGAATGTCATAGTCTATATTTTGGTTTGGTTACGTAAATGTATAGTTTTTATATATTTTACGATTTAAGTATAAAAAGAATGTATTTTAATATTTTTATCAATTACTGGCTGTGTCTCGAAGTACCCACAGCATCAGAAATGGTGCTCTTGTCATCAGTAAGTAAAAATAGTTAATAAATTGTGCACTTGTGCTTACTTTTAAAATATTCTTTTTGATTTAATTTTTTATATTAAAATTATTTTATTATTATAGATTTTACTGACTTTGCTCGTATACACTGAAGGAATTCAAATAAAACTTGGACCAGAAACACTATCGGCATCATCCGATCAATCAGCTCAACTACAGGATTTATTATCAATTTTAAAATTATATCTGAAGGCCAGAGATATCAACAATAACGCAGAAACTATAAGAAGTGAACGTCAGACTATAAGTGATGACAATTCAAGTAGATCTAAGGAAATTTATATCAATGAATATAAATATGGTCACTCTCGTAACTCTGGACTGCAACCAATTAATAATTTAAGCTTTTATAGAAAGCCATATTTAGCTAGTTTTCCCGTCAAGGATAATGAATTATCTCAAAACTTTTTACATAACAATGAAAATTCAGATTTAAAGAATAACCATGGAAATTTTAACGAATTTAGTGATCGTGAGACATTCATTGAAAATATTAAAGAACCATTTACTCCTCCTTCGAAATTTCAAAATATAAGGGAAAATCTACCATATTTTACTACTGGTGATAAAAATATTAATTTTAGTAATTTCTATACACGAGTAAATCCAGTAGAAGATTTAGTTTCTATTGAGAACAGTTCCTTAACAACATATTTTTCAGGTGATGGTGACTGAGGTTATGAAAATTTATTTAATTATAATAACGAATATAATAATTCTAATAATTCTCAAAAACATTTCCAAGGATTAGTTTCTTCATTCAAGTATAGAGAAAATCCAAGCCAAGCATACACGTATTCAAGTTTTCAAGATGTACATAATCAGGAAAAACCCAAACAAAAATACACATTGATTTGGAACCCTCACAATTCTGAGGAAGGTATACATCAGTCTAATATAAGAAATGAGAGGCCCGCTAAATTATCCAACGTTAACAACCAACATCCAGAGCCACATTTACTTAAACAATCTTTTTATCCAGACGTTGTAAAAACTTTACCTTCTCCTCACTACAGAAAGGCCGTTAAAATTCAACAAGTACCAGAAAATGTACCAAATAATCCCATAATCATCAAATACCTTCAGAAAAACGACTACACACACCAAAATCCCTATATACAACAAAGTCGCTCTCCTTTAGAAACACAATATAATTTAATGAGAAATAAAAACGTTGATAATAATATAAAGGAACTTCAAAACGGTGAACTACAGGCAGACAGTCATCAGGAGAGCATTGAAAAAGAAGCTCTCGAAATAGTGATAAAAAAGGCTCTAGATTTAGCTCACGCTACGAACCAAAGACCCCCAGTTATTATTCACAGATTAGTGACTATCACGAAACACGTCCCGATTCCTGAAATTAGGCATGGCGTGATCCATTCTTATCAATATAAGCCCCAATACTCTGTAAGTAACTTTCAATGAAATATCTATTTTATAGTCTTTATTTATTTTTATAAGTGTTTAAAAAGTAGTCACGTTTGGTGTTAGCATGACTCAAGTATTTTACTAAGCATAAATTATTATTCTATGCCTATAAAATTATTAGAAAAATATAATAAACAAGAAATGTAATTATAATAATTGGCAGTTGCTTTTTTTAAAATAGATCTATTTAAAGTTTTATAAAATGGCACGATAAAGTGTTATGCTATTTGATTCATTTCTGGAAGAGATTCTGTAGTCTACACCTCTCAGAAGGCTACAGAATCTAAATTATGTAATTTAAGATGAAAATTCTATAAAATAATTATATAATTTTCATCTTAGTAATCTGAATACGAAGAGCTGAAGATCGAGCTCAGTGGCGTGCCATTGGAGAGGCCTATGTCCAGCAGTGGACGAGGACAAGATGATGATAATGATGATAATGATAATGATGATGATGAATAATGACATGAATAAAATTATTTAAAATATTTAAAATATTAAAAATTATGACAAGAATATCATTTAAGTTTAATATAAATATTTAAATATATCATTTATAGACAATATAATCGACATATAAAAAAATCGACTTTAACATGAGACAGGAGAAACTAGATGCTTTAGAATACTAAATCTCGTTTATTGCGCAAGTGTCTTTGATATTAACAAGTGCTTTGTATTTGTAATGTGGCTTCACCTTAGTGCACGGTGAAAGTTAATTTTATATCAATTGAATAAAAAAAAAACATAGCCATTTGCGGTACATTTGTTCAAATGTATTGACTCATATGTTTACGGATACTGTGGATCTAAAAAATGGTGAAAGCCAAATGTGATTCCAACTTGACTACCGCGGGTTTATATCAATTTCAGGATTGTAAGTCACCGGGAAGTACAACTTATAAAACTTGACAAACTAAAAAAAGTAAACGAGAAGTCACAGAAATATAAGTCCAATTTTTCTTATTATATAATTTTGATTGTAATTCATGCAAAATACATTTCTTAATATACGGAATTTTATTGCCGTGAAATTTGAATATTTTACGAAACTTGGTCAAATATATCATAATTACAAATGTATGAATGTCTTATATCGATATGCTATTAAATGAAATACACAACCGTATACGTTTTATTCATATTTCCTTAGAATGTGTACAAATATAACGTACAATATAAAATTAAATAATAATACACGTAGTTTGTGACAAAAAACTTCTAAAATGCATAATATTAAAGAAACAACAAATACATACGTTTACTTTGCAAAACGATCAATATAATAATACCACTGCGTTAAAGTTTTTAATATTTTAAATTATAAATTAACTTATATACGGGAATGATTTCTTAATATAACTGTTTATGCGATGATGAACAGACAGTTCAATTAACAATATATTTTATATACATATTTGGGCCAGCATTGCCTCAGCGCAGTATTACTGTAATAATGTTCCCTTAATTTACGCATCGTGACTTTATCTACCTGAATATCGATTAAAGGTAGTCTATTGACTATCGATAAAACTGTAGTGACTACCGTTTTGCGCAATCCCTACCAGCCAGTTGCACGCTGACTCACTTATATGAAGTTTCAAAATCTGTTATGCTCGAGGAAATGGAAACTGGACCATCTACTGCTATATCTTTGCAAATAATAATTTAATTGTCTACATTAATTGTTACTTAATATTATTGTTTTAATTGTATATTGTTTTTATTATGACTAATTAATTATTTATAATTCCCGAGGCCTAGTTAAATATCGAAATCTGATATTACGTGAGCACATTTACATTGTTAAGCTCGACAAGCTACGGACGTAATAGGTACCTGTGTTTGTTTGTATTACCGCATATTATTTAATCTCTGTGGACACCCACTTACATGGTATAACCATATTATGCAAATGTATTACCAATTCTGATGAGTCAATTGAATGATTGCTAGTCAGGCAATAAATAATAATAAAGTTATACATATTTGAAAGAAACTGTTTTAGATTTACAGTTAAGCTTATTCATTTAATTGGCTTTCTTAAAAGCAAATGAAAAAAAACATCGTATAATTAAAATTCAACATTTATTAATATCACAATTTCACTGGGACTCATCATACGTCCTTATCATAATCACAATAATACTATAAGAAACAAGCAAGGACACACATGAAGGAATGAAATACATGTTTATAATTTAAGTGCCACAAGATTCGCAACATTTACACCACTAAAAGAATTCACGGGATTTTTCTAAATGAATTTGTTTCTAACTTATATATCAGGTACATTTTATAAAATTTCGATATATCATCAACCGCGTAGCGTCAGTTAAAATACTTACATACTGTACATTTACAGTACCTATCAGGCAAGAAAAATATCTTATAAATATATGAGAGAACGGTATTATATCACCGATATGCCCGTAGGACTTAAGCTAAATGCGATTAATAATGCTCGAATTTGTAACCCTCTCCGCTGTCCCCTGAAAGGGCTTGCGCGTGTTCGGAGTAATAGTGTCCCTGAATTTCAGGTTGAGATTCAGCGTATGATTTTAATCCTTCTCCACCTTCGTAGCTCCCGGCGTAATGTTCATAACCTTGCTGGACACCTCCATGTTCCAATCCAACTTGTTCAAGGGATCCTTGTTCGAGACCGTGTTCTAGTCCTCCGTGACCGAGACTGGCGGCGAAGTGTTCGGTGTCTAGCCTGTGGTCCTCCAGGACAAGGCCGCCGCCATGGCTGTGTTGGGTCTCAGGGTGAATTTGTTTCAAGTTTTGTTCAGAATGGCCCTTCTCAAGAGGGTGCTTCAGGAGATGGCTGTGTTCTTTCTTAACGTACACAGGTACTGGATGGAAGTGTTCGAATTTGATTGACTGGTGTGATTTGGCATGTTCGTGTTGAACCTGATGATGATGTCCCGATTCGCCAATGAGGGCTTGATGATCGTAACCCTCAGAGAGTTGTGGGGCTTCCTGGTGAATGATACCAGGGTAAGCAGCCGCCAACGCGAAAATTCCCAAGAAAATCTGTAAATAAAGAAATTACATGTATTATATGACAGACCAAAACTACGATGGTTCTTCAGCTCGTTTAACGTTGTAACCACCTTCACGGTACAGATATCATCAATTCTAATTAAATCAGTATCGGTACACATTGTTAAAACTAGTTCTTCTGAAACCGCGAGAAACTCTGTATGCTTATATAACAAGAAAGGCTTTCTATAATATAATAGTTACAATACAGACACTACAGGAAGAAAAATATTTTGTTAGTGCTTCATTAACTGTTCATAAATTAATCAACACTTAATTTTTAATTACAATTAATGAACCTAATCCACCATTAACTATTTAATAAAAAAACACAAGCACAAAAAGGTACGCACAAGGCACTTCATGGCAGTTGATTCAAAGGTAGTTACTCCAAGGAAGGGTGGTGGGTAATGTAAGCAATTGCTATTTGCATCGCTTATATACCTCAGTTTAGCTGAGATACGTGTGTGTGAGTGGTCTGTTTTAATATCACGCTTACTTACTTGGAACGGTACATTGGCATTTCGTCCGCGTCTTAAGAACAATAGATAGAAATTTGTCGACATGCTTGGGAAAAAGGCAATTGATGGAAATTAGATGTTTGTTCTTATCAATAATTAAGTTTAAATAACAACAGTATAGTAATAGTAAAATATATATATATATATATATATATATATATTTTCAGTTATTAATATTTTTATTAGTAGTACTAAGAGAATGAGAAAAATATTTTATGTAAGTACCATTAAGTAAATTTTAATTGAAATTTAATTGAATTTGCGAAAGATTTACTCGTAAGTGCTAAAAATAAAAGCATTTTATGACGAAATATTTATAACGACAATGGAAATTAAGGCCAGTTGTACAGACTTTGTAAAATACTCTTTTTTATGTTCACACCTATATACCTTTACGGATGTGTCTTCATACCAATCTATATTTTTCATTTTATTTAAGCATATAAAATAGAGTGACGCATCTTATTTATCTCCACTTAAGTCACATCGAAATAACATACACTATATGGGAGGATCACGCATTCGCAATGTATGTAGCCTGAGGGAACCTAGTGTCAGGACACTCCGTTCCCCATTTTTCTAATTCTTGAAGTATTGCAGAATGAGTGACGGAGCTCAACGCACCTCTTTGACACCAGAGCGAAGAAATATCTGTAGTTTGAATATCATGATATGTTTAAGCTACTAAGTTTACATTAGTAGACTTAGTAGACAATGTTTGTTTATATAACGTTGTCTTTTTTTTAATATTAACTGTGTGTCAATACTAAATTTTGCCGCTAGTTCAAGTAAGGTATCAGATGAAAGGATGACTAAACTAGGCTTGAATTTCAAAAAAACACTCGATACCAGATGTGGGCAATTGTATGGTAGGTAGAGGGAACCTGGGAACCTAGTGCTATGAACTCCGATAGCATTTTCCGCCGAGTTCTGGGGGTATTACAGGTAATCATCTGTCATGTATCACTGATGAAGAATATATTAATGAATTACTTGGCCTAATAATAATATTAACTAATTTCAATAACTTATAATTTTGTAAGAGTTATTCAGTTAGTTGTCACGACCTTAGAACGTATTTGAAATATTTGATTCTTTCTTTGTGTTTGTTTTTTGGTACTTTTATGTTTCTTAAAGAATAAGAATTGATTATTAAAGATGGTTTACATATTTTACGAATTATTTTAATAATATTTTTTTTGTATTATACCAACAATCAACATAATAAGTAGAATGGGACAAATTTGTCACGACGGCGGTTCAAGGGGGGTCTCAATCTTCGGCACTTCTAGTGTTAAAGCATATTGTTTCAAGAGGTTAATTTCATAATATTAGGTTAATTTCTTACTAGGATCTAGCTGCATTTCTAGTATAATAGTTTAGAAGAAATTCACTAAACGACTAAAGATTCAATACAAAGTAGGTAGTTATTTTAAATTAAAAACTTGTAAGTATTCTCGGGTTATTAGCAAGTTATTTTTCTATTCTAGTTAATAAAAGTAGAGGTTTCAGCTTAAAATAGATGAATTCAATTAAGAATACATTAGCATAAAAACTTATAATTATTATGCATAGATCGTGTATGACATGTTTCTTAATTAAATAGTAAAACGATAGTGAAACTTAATATAAGAAAAAATGAAGACGTAATGAAATTTAATGCTCCCGTTAACAATTGAAAGTAATGGGGCACTCGAATAAAAATAAACCTTATAGATGTTAAAATATAATTCGTTTTGAATAAGCAAACGCATTTAATACCGATATCATTTAGATGTAGAGAAGCTTAATATGGTGAACACATGGTACGTTATGTACGCCTGATTAAAATAAAAAAATATTATTTAAAATATATGTATGTTAATTTTAAATAATAAATAAATAATTTACAAAGTGGTCGTGGCAGGTCAGTGGCATAAGCGTGTGGCTGTAAATGTGACGGTTATGGGTTGAAATTCTATAAATATTTTCATTTCTTCGCTTTCGTAACAAGAAAAAAGAAATCAATAAATTCGGCGGAAAGTGAGTTATAGAACACAACACAAACTAGGTTCCCTTTGCCTACCCTGCTATATACAGGATAGAGCGTGAAACTGAAAAAACAAAAATAATTTAATGTTTTTATTCAAAATACAATCTTTTTTTTTGTGAAATAAATAATTTATGATACAAAAATAGATATTGTAGTACAATTTGTAAACAGTTTTAGTAGCATAAAAGATTTTTTGTAATTATTTAAAAAAAATCAAAGACATAAACTAACTAACTAACTTCTAACTTAACATGCAAAAATCTTTGTAATTATGAAGACATGCCGCAACTAGATAATAGTAGAGGTATAAATTACAAGCAACAATATTTTGCAACTGAACTAACATAACTACCATTCGCTTTTTATTGATATTAAATAAAAACCTATGATAATTTTCATAAAATGGAAAAATAAAATATGATCTTTAATGATACTAAAAAAACATTTTGAGAACCTATATTTAGTCTCGTAAAATACCGGTATTGTGAAGTTAAACGAATCATTATCCTATTTCGATCGTGGTCGTAAAGTGGAATTTCTTCTTTTTTTTTAGATGCACGCTGCATCGCGCACATAAAAGAGTAAGCAGAAGGAACGTGGGAATTTAGCGTTATGAAATCTCGTTCCCATTTGAAATCTACTTTTCGCGTAATTCTACATCTTCTTCATTAAATCTTCATCCTTCGACTGGGAATCGAACTCGCAACCTGTCACGCTTACAGTCGCACTCTTGTGTCCCTGCGCCACGATTGGCCTCTTTGTTAATTTTAATTAAACAATTATTAAATGTATGTTACGTAATTTAAGTTTATGAAATTATTATATAAGTGTTATTCTAATAAGTATATTTTAATTATTTTAATACGACAAAGATCTGGAGAAAAATATACAAAAAAACAAGCTTTTGTTTATAAGTGCGCATGCGCTTATTTATACACACTTACATAATCAATTCATTAGTGATAAGCGACAAATTCAAAAAAATAAAATAAAAACTGTAAACGGCGATATATATTTTAATTATTGCTATCTATTATATCATATCTTTACTAATATAGTAAAGCGGAAGAGTTTGTTTGTTGGTTTGTTTGTTTGAACGCTAAAATCTCTGGATCTACTGGTTCGATTTACTATGTTTTTGTTTTATACGAAAGCTGCATTCTTTAGAAGTGCTATAGGCTATATAGTGCTATAGGTATATATGACATTACATTACATATATGTACTAATAAATTAAAATACTTTCTAATTTGTCATGTATGCATTGCAAAGTTTGTTTGTTGTTTTAAGAAAACATCACCCAAAATAAACTTATAATTTGATGGATGAATTCCTTATGAAAATAAATATAAAAGTCACTTTTAGCATTTCATCTAGATTGAAATTATAGTATAACATATATTATAGTATAACATATATTTACTGTATAACATTCTAATAAATAATTAAGGGCGACAATTTTTAGGCAATGATTTTGATTGATTGCCTTCGGGCGACATAGTATGACCTACGCGAACGGGCAGATGATGTTGACGGTTTTGTAAATTTTCATACATTTTCGAACTATTGTTTTTTATTTATGTAATTATTTGCTGTTTATAATTTATTTAAACTACACTTTGATTCTCTTCTTATTTTATTTTATATTGCTCGCTAAAATTAACCTATTTAATATAGAAAAATGTTTAGTTATTTCATAGAGTCGATATCTACGTGTATGTACGCACGCACGGAAAACTTTAGGTACTTTTTCTAATATTAAGAATTTTCTTTTAGTTACTTTAACTTCTTTTGTTGGTTCATTTCAATAACTCAGATATATTTTTCTTAATAATATGTCTCTACTTATTATTCTTTTTAATTATTTAAGCTTATATTTTTTCATTGATTCTGTTGAAAACTGAAAATAATTTACTAAATATATTTAATAAATATTCTTATATTTCTAGCAGGCGTAGCCGCGTCCGGGTCCACTTGTATTAGATATAATTTAAATAAAATATCAAGAGAAATTTAGTTTTAAACTGCTTTTTAGTTTAAATTGTGAGCATTTGATATCACTACGTAATTGCTCAACGTGTCACTTCCTTTTTTTAATCGACTTCTGTAAGAAAAGGAGGTTATCAAGTCGACTGTATTTTTAATATTTTTAATCTGTTAAAAACTTTAAAAACAAAAAAAACTTCGCTCGTGGCCCGCATTTATGCTTCTGCACTGCGACTGGCCTCAAAAACTATTATATTTGTTTATTAAAATTTACTTAGCTATTATAATTATAACAGAATAAGAAATTATTACTTTCAGATATAACATAACGGAGTTAAATTATTACGTAGGAATGGGAACAGGCAATGCAAAGTTATTCGATCTTAGCGTATATTACGTAAAATAAGTCTGAGACTAAGGTTGACACAGTAACTGCTACTCGATGAAATTCGAGTCTCAATATTAGTTTGAGAAATATATATCAATTGCGAGTTCTATATCGATATATACATATATATTTTGAATTTACAATCATATTAAAAATATTTGTTTTAGGTAGGCATGTCTAGGCAGGTCTGTCTGGGTGCAAGTCAAGAAGTGGCGCAGAGTGACGGAAGTGTGTGACGGTAAACGCGAGTGCTTGGGGGTTCGATCCCTACGAGGAAGTGAAATATTTATTTACGTTTATATTTCCATTACTTAGCTTTTCAGTCGAGGTGAAGCGCGGCGCGGAGTTCCGCAATACCTCGAAAAATTATGCGGATTAATGAGGAATGCAGTAACTTAACACTAGGTTCCCTCTGCTGACCCTGATATGTTCGGGATACAACGTGAAGTTGGAATAGATAGCTATGTATAACTATTTACTTATTTCTCTATATTTTTCTTGTGCTTAAATAGCAGTTATTGCCAAAATCAGTTTGGTAAAATATAAATGTACGAGTACCTACATATCTAACTTAACTTTTATATTTAGCTATAAAATAAGTAATAGAAATATAAATAAAAAGGATGATTTTATTTGAGAATGTTAAAAGATGAAGCCAACGACCACATTTCTGTAATAGTATGATTATGACTTAGTCAC
Organism: Heliconius nattereri; assembly: GCA_013403645.1. NCBI lineage: Eukaryota > Metazoa > Arthropoda > Insecta > Lepidoptera > Nymphalidae > Heliconius > Heliconius nattereri. The sequence goes on from JAAIXI010000218.1 coordinate 3,368,233, forward strand.
GCTGTTTGCACGTAAGCACAAATTTCTAGTATTATACCCGACAAGTGTGACGTGACGAGATTTTGATTTGCTCCGTAATATAAAATTTGTAATGTTAATAAAATATTAATGTCTTATTATAGCTTTTTATTATTTACAATAAAATAAGTTAAATTAGTGAGGCCAGCCGTGGCGCGGGCACAAGTGTGACTGTAAATACGACTGGTAATGGGTTCAATCCACACTCAAGGAAACGAAATATTTTATTTTTTTCATTTCTTCCTTCACAGTCACAATTTAAAATATTATTTTGATCAAACTATAAGTCTAATAAAATCAACTATTTCTATGCAATGATTCTAGACTTGCATAATTATCATAATATTTATTATATCATGGGCGTCTAGACTCTGTCGTGTCGTAATTGACAAACGTCTCAGTGTTTGTGGGTTCAATTCTCATGAGAGAATGCCTGTTTTCATAATGAATATAGCTACTCTTCTTGGATTTTTTCCGTTCGGTGAAATTCAAATTCATGTTAGTTTAAAAATAAAATATACCTATAAAATATAGCTTAAGTAAGTATTTTTAAAACTATTATTATGTTTTATTTAATCATACCACCTGTGATATTATGAAAATTTTATATTTTACATATATTAACCATTCATTAGCATTTTGATGAAAATAATATTTTATGTTAAGTTTTATGGTGGCTTATGGTAAAACTTTTGCAAAGTTTTGTAAGTCTTAGTCAATATATCAATAATCGTGGACGTTGTAAATAATTTTTATGCATAGGCAAGTCCGCATGTGGAAATCAAGTCAGCTAAATGGTTAATTACGTAGAAAATTATATCGTTTTACTAACTGATTATGTAGGAGTCTCTGGGTCGCGGCCAATGAGCTGGTAGTGTAGTAATACCTTTCATAACTTTTACTTATCCTTCGAGTATAGTTGTAAAATAAAATACCATTTGTTAAGGACGACGCACGCACACATAAACCTATCAAAGGGACACCCTCGCACACGCCTCGTGGTGCTTCTAAGCTGTCCCTATATCTAAAAACTTACCAAACTAAGGACCCAATAACCAACCTAGATCCTACATCTTAGCGAGTGGCAATGCCGTACCTATAACAGAATGGACAGAGTGAACCTAATGTTGGAACAGTCTTTTTTCCTCTTTCCGCCAGAATATTCCGCCGGAAACACACGCTATGTCTAGTAATGAAATATTTTGGTTTTTGTTCCATATGCCTAATACCTACCTACCTACTACTACTATATTTTATATTCTAATGAAATTTTATTATATATTGTTTATATTTGAAAAAGGTATAAATATTTATATATAATTAACTATGTAGTTAATTATATATAAATATTTTATGATATTGCTAGTAATATGTAGAGCATGGCGTAAGTAAATTTATTCTCTATTTAATATTCAAAGACTAGACTGTGTTGCGTATATATACGAGTACTTTTACTATGTCTTCTATTATCGGTTAACGAAAGTTTGTTTAATAGGATATTTTCTACAAGAATACGGTTACTTCGCTTACATAACAACCAACATTCTACTCCATTCTTTTTATTCAATTCGTAGTGTATTAAACTACAAAGACGAACAATTAGGGTCTTCATGCATCTCTTATAATTACATTGAGAGGACGTCGAAAAAAGCTCCAATCTCCACCAATCTTCCAATTAACGGTTAGAGACATTTATTTTCTCAAAAGATTTACATTGAAATCACTTACAGACCAAAATTTCAAAATATTAAGTAGTGAATTTATATCGAATTGGCGTACATAGTAATGCAATAAAAGTTACAATAGTCTAATAATAGTCTCTGATAGTGCAATGCAAATAAGTATAAATATTATGAGAAATACAAGGTGACTGGGAGGGTCCCAGTGTATCTTTTTATTGCCAATTCTTTGAAATTGAAGTGATCTGTTAAAGGTTCCGTTTTTTTCTCTCGAAGAACTTATGGAACCCTAAAAATAGGATATTTTAGAAGATCACATTTGTAAAAGACTAGAAAAGAAAGTTCGCGGCTTCACGCGTGGTACATCTTGCGAGTGCCAGGGTAATTATTTAAAGCCTGGCATATAAAGCGCGTTCGCGTTCGTATCGAATCCAGAGGGTGTCCTGACTAATCCGATATTTGTTATTTCCGATATTTGTTTGTGGGCATACGGGTACGCGACCCCGGATCCTCGAGCCGCCACTCTTATATCCTCATCCAGTCCGTAAGAATGGTGCCCCCCCTCCCTCTCCTCTTTTCCTTAGCTCCCTCCTTCTTTTACCTATCCTTCCTTCTATTCTCCCTCCCCTCGGTTTTTCCCAAGGAGTTTTGGAGGTCAGACGGCAGTCGCTCCATTTAAAACCGCCAACCGCCACTTAAATGGACCGACATTATAAATGACTGGGTACGGCTAGGGCGTCGCCGCAAAACGACGCGCAGGCACATCGCCCTACACCTGCGACAAGTGGGCAAGGGCTACCGTGTCATGTACGGGCACGGCTAAAGACGCTAGTACCCAGACGGAAACTCCGC